>WWET01007630.1:31662-48697 GCA_011038615.1 Limnodynastes dumerilii | reverse complement strand
TTTATAATTTTTATGTGTATTTTCAAATAGCTTGGTGTGCAAACTCTCCCGCTACTTATGAATAGTGAGTGTATGATTTTCCTGGTTGCGCACTCCAACCTTATCACATGCACACATAAGGTTGGTGTGGCTGTGGGAGAAGTGGGGCACCATTGAAAATCTTGCCTAGGGCACCAAATTGGTTAGGGCCGGCCCTGTGTGTGTGTGTTCTTAAACATTGATATTAGTTTGTGTATTAAGCATTGTGTGATATTAGTGTGTGTGTGTTATTAAGCATTGTCTGATATTATGCATGCATGGTGTGTGTGTGTGATATTATACATAGTGTGTGTGATATTATGCATAGTGTGTGTGATATTATGCATAGTGTGTGTGATATTATGCATGCATGGTATGTGTGATTTTATGCATAGTGTGCGTGATATTATGCATAGTGTGTGTGATATTATGCATAGTGTGTGTGTGATATTATGCATGCATGGTGTGTGTGATATTATCCATGCATGGTGTGTGTTATCATGCATGGTGTGTGTTATCATGCATGGTGTGTGTGATATTATGCATTGTGTGATATTACACAGTAAAGAAAGGGGTATAAGCAATGGGCGCAAAGACTAATAATGTCCAGAAAGGGTTAAGTCTCTCGTTCTAAGGTAAGTCTTGTACAGGATATGTTATGGAGCCTTCCTCAGATTAATACAGTTCCCAAAAAATCTGCCTTAAAAGTCAGTAATCAGTTCAAAAAAACTCTTACTCCTACTCACAACCCAATCACTAGTTCTTTTCAGAGTCTCTCAGTGTGTTATACGTATCCTCGATAGTGTGGCAGCAGACCTTAAGGGAGTGCAGGGATTGTGGTTGCTGTTTTTTTTAAACTATTGTGTGATATTATGCATGCAAGGTGTGTGTGTGTTCTATTATGTATATTATGTGTGTTTGTGTGATATTATGCATGCATGTGTGTGTGTGTGTGTTATTAAACATTGTGTGATATTAGTGTGTGTATTAAGCATTGTGTGATATTAGTGTGTGTGTTATTAAGCATTGTGTGATATTATGCATTGTGTGATATTATGCATGCATGGTATGTGTGATATTATGCATAGTGTGTGTGTGATATTCCCATGACTGGTATATTTTTGATTTTATATTGATTATTGCTGCTTGCATATAGTATATGTGATATATTGTCTGCATTCTATAAGGCTTTTTTTTATTCATTTTTGTGATTACACCAGCCCATTGGTTTCTCTTATTTTCCCTGGCTTCATTATTTAGTTCCTTTAGATCCCCCCACCATTTGGGCATTTTTTTGCCTTCATTCTCCAGCGCCCTATCACTTTTATATTCCCATTTTCTTTTATCTATACGGGGATTAGTGGTACCCCCTGTGATTAGTGGCTGCCTTAATAGGTTAGTGTATTGCGCCTTCTTCCACCTTCCTTATCTTCTAGTTTCTATGTGTGATATTATGTATGCATGCATGGTGTGTGTGTGATATTATGCATTGTATGATGTTATGCATGGTGTGTGTAATATTATGCATGCATGCATGGTATGTGTGTGTATGCTATTATGTATATTATGTGCGTGTTTGTGTGATATTATGCACGCATGCGTGTGTGATTTAATGCAGGTATGTAGTGTGTGTGTTCTTTTATGTATTTAATGTGTTTGTGTGATATTATGCATGCATGCTATGTTGTGTGTGTGTGTGATATAATGCATGTGTGTGTGATATTATGCATTGTATGATATTATGCATGGTGTGTGTAATATTATGCATGCATGCATGGTATGTGTGTGTGTACTATTATGTATATTATGTGCGTGTTTGTGTGATATTATGCAAGCATGCGTGTATGTATGTATGTATGTATGTATGTATGTATGTATGTATGTATGTATTTATGTGTGTGTGATTTAATGCATGTATGTTGTGTGTGTGTGTGTTCTATCATGTATTTAATGTGTGTTTGTGTGATATTATGCTTGCATGCTATGTTGTGTGTGTGTGATATATATCTAAATATTTGATATACCTATATCTATATGTGTGTGTGTATATGTAGAAAAATGTGTGTGTGTATATATATATATATATATATATATAGGGGCATATGAGTTACAATTTTGTGTTTTCCTCCAGAAGAAAGAAGAAAAAGTGAGAATCAGCAGAGGTAAGTGACCCTAAAAAACATATGTGTGTGTGTGTGTGTGTGTGTGTGTATATATATATATATATATATATATAAACAAACATGGCCTGGCACTCTAGCCATTACCCAGTTACTAATCATGATCTTCCATCTATAAAAGTCAGAGAATTAGTTACAAATATCTGGCCCTGCCATCCATGGGCATGCTGATGCTTGTAGTTCTACAAGGATCAGCATGCCCTGTTGGGGCACAACATAGGGCAGCGTTAAAAATCCGCACCTCTCATAGGTGCGGATATTTATCGTTAAAAAAACGGCGTATTTTTAACGAAAAAAAAGAATTGAATAAGAAAAAAAAAACTAGAGGACCGGCACTCATATGAAAAATAATGGTTTAATAGAAGATCCGACGTTTCAGTGTCCTAAGACACTTTCATCAGGGATAATGAAACAACAATCACATTGCAAAACGCTCAGGTATATATAGAAAAGAAAATAAATGGCACCCATCGCAGAGCATCAGAGCCACGAGCTGCACGCTGAACCGGAGCTCCTCCTTCCCGGCGCACAGTAAGCAGAAGTCGCGTGTATCGGGTGTCAGTTCTGGTTGCAAAGCAACAAACTAGACGCTAGCACGCTGCATCACAGGTAAACAAAAAACAGGCACCTGTAGAAAGTAGACAATACATACTCACGTAGCGGCGGTCGGGGGAGACTCTGGAAGCAAGCAGACTGGCACAATACTGATGTGCTTCGGGGATGAGTTTAAATAAAATTAATATTTTACAATTTTAGGAGGGTATTATATTCCATATCCTTGCTCCTTTTACCCTCACTAACAACTGAGTCATGTCTGTTGGCCGAATTTTGGCTGGTTTAGCAGTCACAACATTTACTGGCTGAACATTTACTGGCCACTTCCAATGGATCAGAATTACTGGAAAATCACAGAAGCAAACACGGACCTAATCGTTTTCACAGATACACAGAAGTTATAACTTTTTAATTAGCTCTCCTTAGTAGATACTCTTTAATCCATCTCAGTGAAATTCGAAGTTCTAAGATGCACTATTTAATTTCTCTTAAAATAAAAAAAATCTAAATATACATTTATTCAATATCATTTTAAAATTAAGTAAGAAAAAATATGGGCATAACATTCACAATAATATAATAAATAATAATAGATATAACAGTGGTGCAGCTATGACACAGGTCAGTAGTGACATTAAAATATATAGCACACACTACAGTATTTTCATGTACTGTACTTATTGTGCAGATCACATAAACAACTGTTTGGTAACATATTGCATTATGTGTGTACGATCCCATGTCCATGTTCTGTTGTAACAAAGCACATCACATTGTTTGATTTAAAAAATGTACGAAAATTTACAATCAGCAATGGAGCAACGTCCTACAATATCATCATTCGTAATCACAAAAGTCTGTCCAATGATTCCACCAATAGTTTCTCCAACAGGGACACCTTTGTGGGTGTACCTATTTAAATAGTGTGAGCAAATTGTCATACTTATCAGAACTTTCAGCTTTTTGGCAAATTTGTCACAGGGATCGTGTCTGATGACATTTTTAGTAGTGTGTATCCAGCTGTAGTCTTTGAGTAATCTCTTCATGGTTATTTCATGACACATATACAGTATTTTTTAAAACAACTCCTTAGAACACCTCGGGCCTTATTCAGAGAACCGTTTTAACTTCGATTTCCGTACATATTTTTAGGTACGTTTCAACTGCGCGATGCGTAGTAACTTTATTTACGTAGTTCACGTAGACTATATGCGCGGAAGTGCCTCACGGCCGGACTTGTGAATCGCAAGTGGGTACATACTTCCGGATCTCCCACTTAAAAATACGCACGTGAGAATTTAAATAAAAATGGGCGGGGGGAGCATTTTAATGTAGGAATGTGGGCGCAACTATCATGATACACACGGACATAGGACATACATGCATGGGACTGCACACGGAAAAATAAAGATGGTTTGAAAGTGTAAGTCTACAAGAGCACGGATTACTGAGGGGAGTGACTGGGGTTTTGGTGGGTGTTCCTTGCTACGTTTGTGCGCTTATTTGTGATTGCGTTTTCAAACGGATCTCTGAATACGGCCCCTTGTACCAGTTGCCATAGTATTAATCTGATATTTTAATTCCTACAATACCCTGCAAATATTCTTATGTCTCCATTGAAATAAAAATTGACATTATCGGTACTAAGTATTCTCAGGTGCCTCTGATCTGGTCTCTCATTTCTCTCTGCTTGTGCACCCAGCTCTTTTTCTTGCCAAAAGGTCATGCAGATTAAATAGTGATGTCTAACAAAAGCGAATATCTCATATATGACATAATAACCCATTGTAGTTACATTGCACACCCTTAAAACAGGTAGAGTTTTTAAAGAAGGCTTAAAAATCACTTGTTTGTGGTGGATATAGACTTCTGAGTCTTACTCATCTACAGTCTGTCTCCTTTTACAGAAATCCTTTCTAATAAATGCAAAAACATTCCAACCCATGATCGATCACAAACCTTACATTCAGGATATCAGTCTATGTAAGTGAGTATGGTAACATAGCAAATACTCCAATCTCTGTATAGTGTGAACCTTGTGCTTGAGAAACCAGAAGATTCCTGGAGCACAGAACACAGTGCTTCAAATGGTAAGTATAAAATCTAACCCCAACCCTTTCTCTAATCCTTACCTTAACCTTCCCCTTCCATGACCCTAGCATTACCTTCCCCGCAGTGTGACCCTAACCCTTGCTTCCCCGCAGCCAGACTGTAACCCTCCCTTCCTGGTAGCCTAACTTTAAGACTCCCTTCCCCGCAACCTAATCCTAAGACTCATCGAGCCAACACACTCTACAAGGTGCTCAATAAGTGAATGCAGTTGACCAAATCAACATAAACACTGTTCCACTGAACACATAATATCCATACAGCACTGCCTCGGCGTAATAAGACATTTTCTTAAACTAAGTCTCTTAGTTGTGTCCTCAAAGATTTAATTTTATGGAGTTTTTCTTTAATTTATGCCACAATGGAGTTCCACACTCATTAATGAAAACGGCTGCGTTCGGGCACCGTGTATGTGTTGCTATGGCAACACAACTTCTTGATCAGCATGACGCTGTTGTGGTCACATCACCGTCATTCTGAAGCAGAGGCGCTGCAGAGGATGGAGGGTGAGGAAACAGGTAAGACACCCAATGTAGCTATATTGTGAACTAAACCTCCTTTTCATTTATGTGCTGAAACATAGTGTTATATAATGTTTGTTTGGAGCTCCAGACCTCTCTTTTGTTCCTTGTAGTTACACAGTGGTCACTTTGGTCCTTGGCTGCACCTTTTTCATTTATATATACACTATATTATGCAGCAGAATCTTAACTCCACATTCAGCAATAAAATTAAAAATAAAATAAAGAAATGTATATTTAAAAAAAAAAAATGCTTAGGTTTATCTCATGTGGTACATATATAACACATTTTGAATGAGTATCTGACCTATGATTCAAACTCAGGTTTTCATAATGAGGTATTATTTAAACTTGCACAAACAAGTTTTCTTCCTTCATGGCTTTCTAAATCCTCCTAATGAGGCTCTACTGTTTCCTGTGTAATTAATACTGTGACCCAAGTAGTGTTATATAAACATTTAATGAAAATATCAAATACAAAATTGGAAAATAACTTTATTTAAAACTATTCCAGGTATATTATATAATACAAAAACATTAAAAGGTTTTGCTAAATTCTCATAGTAATGTAAACTGTAAAACTGATTTGTAAATATTGTTAGCATGATTAAATTAATTGGAATTACACAAAACAGGCTTTCAATACTGAGGAATAGGTAAACATTAGGGGGAGTAAAATAATTAGTTCAGTATAGTTAGCATTCTCAAGGTGCTTGACCCCTGGGAACAGGAACAAGAAAACACAGGCTGCACTTCTAATTTAATATATGAAATGTGTGCAAGTGTATATATAAATTGAGAGGTGCAGCCAAGGACCAAAATGACCACTGTGCAACTACAAGGAACAAAAGAGAGGTCCGGCGCTCCAAACATACATTAAATAACACCATGTGTCAGCGCATACATACAAAGGAGGTTTAGTTCACAATATAGCTATATTGGGTTAAGCTCACCTGCCCAGCATCTGGGGCCATATTTACTAAGCTGCGGATTTGGAAAAGTGAAGATGTTGCCCATAGCAACCAATCAGATTCTAGATCTCATATAACTATAACATACTAGAGAATGTCAGCTAGAATCTGATTGGTTGCTATAGGCAACATCTCCACTTTTCCAAACCCGCAGCTTAGTAATTCTGGCCCTTGGAGTATACATCAGTGTAAGTACTGATGTTTAATGATTATCAGCTATTAAAATGTATAATTGAACAATTGTAAATAAAAGTCTGATGTAGGTTGCACCAGAAGATGAAAAGCACCAGCTTGGGCTTGTTATTGGGATGGCACTAAAAGCATGTGGTATTACTGTGAAAGAAGCAGCTCCCGTCAGGCTGTTAGGCTGGACTGATAAGTCCTACTTTAAATAGCATAACATAACTACCATAGGAGAGTAGCTGCTTCTTTGTGACCCATTGATGGGCATATCTATAACTTTCAATAAAGCTCTATAGGTATAAGCTATATTCTGTCATTCATTCACTGCGGCCCTTATAAAACTGCTACACCGTCGCTCCCAGGGAAACCTGTACCATGGGGTCTTCTAATATAGTAGGACTCAATTCTAGCACTGTTAGTAATACCCTGCAGCTCATAACACCTTTAGATGTTGGCTGTTGCAGTAGTGAACATAAAAATGGTAAACAATGGTATATTCTTGTCTACCCCTAGCAGCATGAATGTGGTGTATGAGATCTATAGTCATCATAACACATTTATGCACTCAATAACATTAGGTTGACAGTGTAAAATCTCAATAATAATGTCAGACCTTAACCCAAACTGCAACCGAACCCTAAATCCAACATTACGGCTGGGTACACACTGGGGTTTTTTCTAAAGATAATCTTTCCAATAACACACTCAAGAGACCGTTAGACCAGATATCTTACCAGTGTGTACTGTCCAATGATGCCTAATATGGATGATCAACCATGGAGAGATAGATTTTGCTTTTTGCAAGTGGCCACTGTGTCTACTAGGAGATCTTTAGACAGTACACACTGGTAAGATATCTGGTGAAACAGTCTCTTGATTGTGTTATTGGAAAGATTATCTGCCTTAGAATAGTATTTACCTGTCCATGATCAGTATGAAACTATGGGTCAGCTGTTCCCGTCTAGGGCGGAAACTGTAGATCAGGAATTCTAGTCGAGTGCATGTAACAGGAGGAATCCAGGCACCCTGCAACCTAAATAGACCCGCCCAACTTCAACTTCGCCCAACTTCAAAGGTTCTTACTGGATCCTGAAGAACCGCGAGGAAGGAAGCCGAGTTGTTCCCTCTTCCAATTCCAGATGTGACGCTTGACCAATCTGCAAGAAAACTCAATATTAATAATAGGTCCAGCACCTGATGATGACCTGCAGGAAAGATAAGGCACAAGCAATGTGATCATTATCATTGGCCAAGACCTCAGACAATCTATTTTCGCATTAGATTGTGCAATGTATTTTAAAATAATTGATCAGTGTATATTTAAATTACTGTACTTTGTAACAACTGATATCATTATCGCCTCTTCTTTTATATTTATTCCTCCAAATCTTATGAAAAGAAGGCAGGTACAGTAAAAGATAATGCAATATGGTAATAAATAAACATAAGAGACACTACTGGAAAGATTACAATTGTACCTCCAACATCAGAATATAAATCTGATTGATTATGCAAACATAACATTGTCATCCAGTTTAAGCTACAAGCAACTAGAAGACTCAGCTGACTCCCTCGGGGGCAAGATTTAGCTTCCTGTTGTAAATTATTACCTGTAAAATCCTGCTTTTACTTACTTGGAAAGCCAAACAGACTAATCTTCAAACCAATATAATTATTTTTGTTTTACTTTTCAGTTGGATTTGTAGAATCTTTTTTGCACAAACCGTTATACATTGTATTTAAAGAATAGGAAAAATAAGGCTAGAAACGTATAGATTTATGAAGGAAAATAAAAGTTTATACAACATATATGCATTGATGTACACTATGGCTAAATAAATACAGGAATGTTAGAAGAGATTAACCCAAAACAAAATGAAAGCCAATTCCTCAGTTGCTGCGATAGCTGTAAGGTTAATAAAGCATATACAGAAGGTGGACCGTTCATTCCCTATTGTGCTGCTTTTTAGATTTAAAGTTTTCATTTCCTTTTAATGTCCTTCTGTGACTTGCCATCACAGCACACAAAAGCAGGGAGATGCATGCTTGCTGTTGAAGGCCTGCAGGGTAATCTGCTGCATAATGTTACAGTGTTGTGGTAAAGGCTTTGTCCATACCTTTCCTTAGAGAGGAACATTTGAGTGTTATTAATGGGAATATTACACATATTAACAATACTAATCGCTGAAAAAATGTGCAGTTACATATCATAGTGATACATTAGAAGCTCCGCTCCTTCTGGCACCAAATACTGATGCTCCGCTTTACACAGCAATAAGCAGCCTTAAAGCATTATTTAGAAATATTACAGAACAGTATATTAGGTTTTTGTGGTATATTACAATGCTCAAAGTGGAAGTTTAGAAGTGGTTGTATGGCAACAAAGAAAATAATATAAGCGAATCGAGATTTATAGCTCTTCCTTTAAATCAATTGAACAGACCACCCCACTTCGAGCACCGGGTGTATGTATAGGGTATACAAACTTACATGCTGTAAATGTGAAGCTAAATTCTTCTGGAATTAGATATATACATATTTTAAATTATGAAGCAATACATAAACTATGTTTTAGTACTAAGCCAAATGCAAAAAAAAAAAACATTAGTCTTTCCTTACTGCTTGAGTTTGTATTTTTCAGTGACATACTGTATAAGTAATAGACTTTGAATAACTTTATTTATATTTTACAATGAAACTTTAGAGTATTTGACAACTAAACTTTTAATTTGATTTTTATTTATTGGAGAAAGAAGATGTCAGAATGCGCTGCCCCTCTGTTACCTTAGATGCAGCCACTACAATGTACCTGACATAGGGTTTCCGGCCCCCGGAATAAAAGCTAAAGTTAGTGATATGGTACAGGGCGCTTCTTGAGGTAATTAAAATAATCAGTATTTTATTTGTTAACAGTAAAAGAAATATATATATATATTTTTCTGCATGCAATCAACAAAGTACAGTATGACAGAATATCAGTATTTCCTTTTTGGGTACACACAACAATTCAGAACAGAACAAAACAAAATAAGTCGCTATTAGAAGTTAGTTCAGGGCTATGGTACAGAGGAAATGTGAAAAGGCAGTTTATCGGTCAAAACTCTGTACCAGATACTGCAAATGTGCCTGAAGTCCAGACTTGCGTCTAAAGCCCAAATAGGACAGTTAGCCCAAATAGGACCAATAGCCCAATGACATCAATAGTACAAACACAAGTGATCCAATGTTTAGTCAGTGGCATCAAAGGGATATTTAGGGCAGAGTTAGAGGGGACGTGTGCGCTGAAGCCGCTTGACTATAGACTATAGGTTGTTATGACTTGAAAGAAACTACCTTCAGAAATTCCTGGGAATATCTTCCAACATAAAAAGGTAATTTACCAATCATTTTATTTTATGGTGTTGTCTCTCTGAGTTGGATTCCAAGTTCTAATTAGGTTTCCTTGAAAAACTGTGCTCAGTTTGAGCATGCCCAGGAATCTGGCTATGATTGGTGGTCTCTGTAACTCATCTATGCTGTTGTAGTCATTCCTCACCTGCTAGGATGTTTGGTATGTCACCTGCTGGTGCTCTCCTGTGGAATCCTTTGCCTTCTACAATATCAGCTTTTTGACCTCAACCTCTTAAGTCTGTTTTGAGTACTATCCTGCCATTTGCAAATCTGTTTTAGCCTTTGTTCTGGACTTGTTGGTTTTATCTTGGCCTGTCTGCACATCAATATTAAAATCAGCTCTCAGCTGCTCACAATGTATTTATAAACAGTGCTCAGTGCTCATACATGCAGTGCCAAGCACTGTATTAATCTATCAACCTCTGACAGCTTGCGTACAGCATAGGGGGAGCAGCTGCCACTGGCCCCCCCTCTCCTCTGGGCCCCATAGCAGCTTGTGCCCCCTATAGTTACATGCCTGATTTTACATCATAATGCGTCATATGCCTGTAACCTTCAGTATCATATTCTTATCATCATGTATTGGTAACTTTGAAACGTGCATCATTTGGAGCTTTAAGCCCTGGAGAAAACCTAATACCCACAAGCACTGTCAGTTCTGGGAATTGAGACTACTAATGGGTTCTGCAAGGTCAGTATTACCTAGCACACATAACATGTTACCCGCCATGTGGAGGTTGGCTTTCCATTCAGACTTTATCTGGCTACAGTTGACTGGGTTTAAAGGGCTACAATGACCAAATTAAATATATCTATTAAATGTGGATTGTAGATGTGGGTTGAAAATATAGCATGATGATGACAATGATATAAGTGGATCATTAACCAGCTTAATTATATTGCATAAGAGTGCTGTAAATTGGGTGCATGTGTATTGTGTATTATGGGACTAAAGTTATGAAAACCAAAAAGCCGCACTCACTTATAAAATTGTGTGGTTGATCAAAATAGTATTGGACAGTAATGAAGGTTAAGGATAGATAGGGAGCTGATTGTTTAAAGTACACTGTTATTATATCTAAATAATGTAATTCCCTTATCTATCTAGCACTCCTACTCATTCAATGCACATAGAAAAGAAAGAGCTCGATGAAAATGAGTATAATGGGACGCACTCAAAAAACCTTCATCAATAAACCCAAATTTGGACAACAAAATTTAAAATTTAAAACTTAATATTTATTATTTAAATAAAATTTGAATTATCTCTGGCTTCATATCCTTATATTTTGTCAACCACAGAGTAGCTCAAAGAATGCCAGCGAAATATAAAAAACACACTGAATAAAAAATAATAATCGTGAATTGACAAGACTGCGCATCGGCGTAGGTCTGGATCAGGCCCATAGTATGTAAATAATGGCCAATGCAATATTTGTAAGGGGCTTAACTGATTAAACATGTAAGGTAAGTTTCATTGATCTCTATGCTTCCCAAAGAGCAATGTTATTAATTAAAATCTTTCAACAGAGATTCTACCCTATTTAAATCAACTGCTTCACAAATGCTGTGTGATTTATTAATCCTCTAATACCGTTTGTTGTTTAATACATTGCAGAGTTCTAAATAAATAGTAATCAATTGAAATAGTGTCTGATATATAGTAATAATTAAATATAATGTATTAAGATGAAAATAAGTCCTATTATCATTAGGACAATTATTAAGGGTAATGGGCAGCCTTCAAGACCGTGCAATCTCTTTGCCTTATCAAGGGGTAACAATATATGACACCACTTATAGTCCTAATATGCACATAAGAAGTAAAATGTAGCAACTATCACTGATAAGCTGCTACATGAATATACAGCAATTCTGTTCATACATAGTAGTAATGATAGTGGACATTAATAGTGCCATAAATTCCCCCCTCATTTCTGCAACGATTATGTGCGTTTCGCGCGAAAGTTCAATCTTTCTCAAAACTTTCTCCAATAGCTGCTACATTAATATAAAGCAATTCTGTTCATACATAGTAGTAATGATAGTGGACATTAATAGTGCCATAAATTCCCCCCTCATTTCTGCAACGATTATGTGCGTTTCGCGCGAAAGTTCAATCTTTCTCAAAACTTTCTCATGGTCTTAAAAAATGTGTATGTGCAGCTCCAATCTATTTATATGCAATGACACATAAACTATGCAAAGTCTAATGCATTATGTAATGTTTTCAGTTAGTATGTTCAGAAAGTTCCGCATTTAGGAACGTATTCACAACTAAGAACATTCAAATCTGTGAGTAGTTTTATGTGCACATATACTGCGCATACGCAGAACATAAATATACGCACGGACACAATGGCCGAGTGATTCATAGACATGGAGGACTGATTCACGCTTCAGCATGGAAAGTGTTAAACATGCGTACTTAGGGGCAGGACTCTTAATGCAAATTGGCAGCACATGGACTATTAATGTACAGTATGGGCATGCCTTTAGAATTACGAGTGATGCACAAGTACGAAGGCCTTGTGGAAGCAACCATATGAATGGAAAAAGTTACCACCACTCTTAAGCTGATTTCCGTATTGTTCGGTGCGAGTGCAAGCTCTTCCTCTTCCCATAGAATTAAAAGTACTTGTATAGTTGCTTAATTTATTCTTTTATATTTAAAATGAATACAATAATTGACATTTAAATGTGGGTATTTTGTAGTCAGGGTTTTCTAGATTGAACCCCCTATAACTTTATTACAGGACACTACAGTACCACTAACTTCTGAAGGAATGAAATGAAAAATTGTTTAGCCAGATAAATAGAAACCAGGGAATCAATAAAGTAACACGTATACATATAAAAACCAAAATAAAACATGGCCTGGCTATCTATCAAAAAATGTATGTTTTCAACTTGAATAAGTATAACGGCCCTCTTGATTTTTAGAAGACTACTCCTGACATGTATCAAGTTACAATTTATTGCTCTATAGATTACCAAGGTCTACACAAAGTGAATGCCGGTACTCACAAACACAAGTCATGTCCAAACCAGAATAGAAACAGTAACAAAAATTAGGTAAGAAATCTCAAAGTGACAGATAGCACAGATGTTATATTTAGGTTACTATTGGTTTCCATAATTGAATCATCCAGTACTGACAAAGTACCTGGCAGGAGAAGCATCATTGAGATGTATTTGTCTCTTGAAGTTGCTGCTGATGTTTTACTTCCTGAAATTAGTTCCAGAAAATAAGTACACATAAGTTGGTAAACTTGTCCCTTTGGAGTCTCTTTATGTGATATATTCACGTTCTCTTTTCATACTACCATGATGCTAAATCAAACATTAGTATAATAAAATAATTTTGCTGTCCTGAACATAAAAAAATCTATAATTCACAAAGGTTCAACATATGGCACTATAATACAAATACATTATTCATACTGCTTTTTTGGAACACATAGCATGTTCTTGAAAAAAAGTAGGCATCTTGACATATGAGATTCAACAGCTCACAGGTGACTTCATTTAAGAACAGGTCCCCTGTGCTAGCTGTATACAGTCATCAGAATATTTTCTTAGAAGCAAAAATCTAGATATGTTCATCTCAAACAGCTTTATGTCTTGCTTTACAAATCAAATCATCTTAGGGCAGGTTTTATGTTCACCTTCAAACAGAACATAAAATGAGATAAATATACTGGCACAGTCTTCCAGGGATGTTAATTTTTCTGGGCTCAAGACGCTTTAATGCTGACATATTTCAAATGTGATAATCACAGCCTGTAATCTCTTAGTAAATAAATGTTTGCCTACTTTTCCTTATTCTGACATTATGGAGTCTATTTACAAACTTAATTTTCATGTGATTATGCCCATTTTCATATGAAAATGGGCATTATCATATGAAAATTAAGGTTTTAATATTTACAAACCATGGACAACCATGGAAAATAGCTGTTTCCATGGCGATCCATGTAAACACCGGGGCTCTCTGCCGGCCCGTTCTTTTCAGAGCGGACAGCGCTTCGTAATATTTATGAAATGCTGGAGCAAAGTTTTACACTCCGCTCCCATCTCAGGATGGCGTTTGTGCAGTAAATGTAATACCCCAGAACTGGGGCTATTCTGAGTAGTGCAGGATAAAGGTGGGGAGAATTGTGCGGCGGCGCATGAGTGGTTGCTTAGCAACCACCAGCTGACTGAAGACGCACTAGGCAGTGCAAGGGAGTGCTGGAGGGTTCGGTTGAGGCGCAAGAAAAGTCAGTTGGTCTGTGAGAAAAGAGCGGGAAAAAAAGGCTGTTGGAGGCAGTGTGTGAGGGGAGCAGCTGAAAAGCAGTGGTGTAAGCTGAGGGGAGAAGAGAGAGGATAGGAGTATAAGGTGTGAGAGAGAGAGATTGCAGAAATAGTAAGAGAGAACCGGAGAAAGACTGTAAGGGAGATAGTCAGTAGCAGCAATTGCAGGAGTAACAGAGAGAGAGTGAGAGAGCCGGAGACTGTCGGACAGCTTTATGTCTTGCTTTACATATCAATTTATCTTAGGGCAGGTTTTATGTTCACCTTTGGAGACTTTGGAGATCTTAGTACGTCGGGAGGAAGGCTGGAGCGTGGCGGCAGGAAATCAAAGGCAGTAGTGATGGAGAGAGGAGCCAGAGGAGACAGCGGGAGATCGGAGGTGAAAGTGTGACAGAGAGAGAGGAGCCAGAGGAGACAGCGGGAGATCGGAGGTGAAAGTGTGACAGAGAGAGAGGAGCCAGAGGAGACAGCGGGAGATCGGAGGTGAAATTGTGTCAGAGAGAGGAGACAGCGGGAGATCGGAGGTGAAATTGTGTCAGAGAGAGAGAAGCCAGAGGTAAATCTCTGCGGATTTAACACCTGTCACACCACTACCTATACCTATTATTATTATCATTGTAGCTATTAAAAGTAGTTTTAAAAGTGCTACATAAACGTACTTCGTATGAGCCCAGAGATCATCGCGGGACCTCGCCGGAGGGGTGAGTAGTAGTAAATTTAAGGAATGAAGCTGCCGAAGCGAGCCTGGAACAGCTTCATTCAGATGAAAAAGTTAAAGTAAGTAAATAGACCCCATGTGTTATGTTAAAGCAGGGTACACTACATGTGTCATGATAAATAACAGTTTCCAGTGACATCTTACCAGTGTGTACGGTGTAACTATGCGGTAGAGTCATTAGAAAGGGTTCCTATGATTGGATTTTTGGAAAGTCCTAATTTTAACCAATTAACAATGTCTGTTAAGATTTTCAGTTTGTTTACTATTCTGACCTTTTGTGGAGCCATTCTACTTCCTTGCTTTGTGGGGGTGTCAAAACTTTTGGAGCAGATCGTTATGGGAGAAGAAAATGACAAGTCTTGCTGGTAAATCGTGCCAGTGTCTATCCATGACTCAGCGTGCTCATTGGGACTTAAGGTTATGGCTAATTTTGTTAAAATATATCCCATGTGCTGAAATGTAATGCAGTGTGTGCCCAGCTTTACAATGCTCTGAGTAGGATTGGTGGGATTGTGAGAAGGGCAGCCCTCTATACAAGCACTGACAGAAGAATGCTCCTCACATAGCCGGCACAGCTGCCCAGACTCTACCAGCATTGGAATAAACTGGGCAGTTGCTGTGCATCTTTTATGCAGCTGTCTCCTTCTGTCTGTGAATTGCATTTGCACAATAATATAAGCCAGTAGTTCTCAACCTTTTTTTGGGGAGTACCAGTTACCCACAATGGAATCAGGTCAAGTACCACGTTGCAGATTTTTTTCCTTGCATATTTTGCAGTGGTTTTGAAGTACATTTTCTACATAATCCTTTTAGCCCTCTAGATACTCTGTTATATATCTCAGAATTGCCGACTCTCCCGAAATTCAGGCAGTTCTCCCGGTATCCTGGGAGAGCGCCGGCAAATGTCCCACAAGTGACTTGAGGCTTGTGGTTTCCAAGAAACCAAAGCCTCAAGTCCTGCGCCCCTGCCTGGCAACTCTAGTATCCTAGTGTTGCTAGGGACAGTTAGGGACTTGATGATGCAAATTGCATCATAAAGCCCCACCCCCATCCCTATTAAACCTAAAAAGGGGATAATTAATCCAGTCTGGATAATTTATTAGTCAAGGGGCATAAATCACATCTTTAAGCCCCACCCCTGCATGCATCTACAACACTGGTTGAGAAACCCTGATATTAACCATACTTGCATTTGTTTATTTATTTATTTAATTAATTCTGCAATGCAGTGTAGGAGTAAAAAAGGGCTGTTTGTGTATTCAGCATATGGTAGAAAAGAACAAGTTACAACTATAAAACATAGTCCATGATATATGCACGTTGAAATTCCATTTGCACTAATATAACATTAAACATAACATTTTAAATACAAATGCAAATAAAGCATAAAATATATTTAATATTTGCAGGCAGGGTTTCCATGAGAAATTGTGGGGCCTGGGACGCTGTGGCACTCCTCACCCTATTTGACGTTACATTTAGATGAAGCATTGTAGACATATAAAAAAGATTCACAGATGTCTGATGGCTGATGCACAGTTAAGGCTTATTTCTCACTGTGCATTAACTGTCTGTTGCACAGCTTGGCACAGCTTTCCAGAAGCAGGTATGGACAGTAGGAGACTAGTGACAGTGACTCATCTCTCTTTTAACACTTATATCTGCAGCTGCAGGGCTGAGGTTAGTATCTCTCTGGGCCCAGGTCAAAACTCCCGGCAGCCCCCCCCCTAATGGCGACCCTGTGAGATCATTAATATAGGGGGTAATGTAGTAACAGGAGCTAAAAGAATAGAGGCAGATGTGGCAGGGACAATGTGTAAACAATGCTTAAGATTATTGAAGGAGTAGAGTAAGTTATAGTGAACAGTTAAGGTTGGAGGACCATCTGGTAAGGTGGTACATGAGACTGGATTGTGGCAGCTGGGTAGGAGGTGGGACAGAGAGATCAAGGAAGATTGAGGCAGGGCTGCCCTAGGGTTTGCGGGGCCCTAGGCGGACCGCCCCCCCCCCCTAAAAAAAACAGACAAAAAACCCCCAAAAAGGACCCTTTTTATTATCTTTTCAATTTTTTTACATATTTTTTTTTCTTTTTTT
>WWET01007630.1:0-31048 GCA_011038615.1 Limnodynastes dumerilii | reverse complement strand
CACGCGGGGCCTTCACCTCCGGGCACCGAGCAGTTACATACACAGTGCCTGGACGCAGCAGTCCGGGCACTGTATGTGAGTGCACAGTGCCCGGAGGTGAAGGCCAGGCACTGTGTATGTGTATGTGCATGTAAAAATTTAAAAGCGCGGGGCCCCGGGACCCGCGGGGCCATAGGCGGCCGCCTATACGGCCTATGCCGTGGGCCGCCTATGGTGAGGCTTATAATAAGGTCTGAGATGTATAAAGAAAAGGCATTGGTGAGGACTCTGTAGGTGATGGTAAGCAGCTTGATTAATTCTGGAAGGAATGGAAGGCCCAAAAAAGGATTTGCAGAATAGTACAGGAGATATGTAGGGGAGGACTGTATTACTTATGCATTCAGGAAGGATTGTAGATAGGATAAATGTGTGATCGATTGCCGCTACAGTCACAGTGAGTCAGTATAGGAAGTAGAGTCCAGGTGAGATCAGTATGTATTATGTTCTAATGCTTTGTATCTGCAGTGACACTTGTATATAAGTACGTAACTTAGAATCTTATCCAGACCTGAACGTAGTGCATGCCCAGAGGAAAAGTGCATGCAGTTATGTCAACCCAGACATGAATGCAATTGGAGTCTAGGGAGCTACTCACCGCTGACAATCGACAACCTATTTCAGACAATTAAATTAGCATTTTACTTCCAATCACAATACAAAAGGTATGAAAATTCCATTTACATATTGCATAGATTAAAAAAAGGTATTTTTAAGTTAAATGTACTCATGATTATACCTTTGGTACATACGCATTGTCACACAAAGCATAACCACTATATACACTATATCCTGCACTTGTACTTGGATTGCTGGTTAAAGGGAACATGTGTCTGAAAATAGCATACTTGCTTTGGGATCCAGAGCAGCAATTGAGTGCAAGTCTGGATCCCATATAGGCCTCACATTATTTGAGTTTACGATGCATGGGCTGGATCCAGACCTTGTTAAGTGCATGAACTTAGTTACTCTTGGGCTTAACCATGTTAATTGCAGGGGGAGTCATATTTCATCTATTGCAAACAGTATTAGAGTTGAGAGGTGTTGTTTCCTATCCCAAGTCTATCCCAAGTAATAGTAAAGCTGGTCAGTGTCTGTGTGCATTAAGCAGTTCAGAGATATATCCCTGCATGCAAAGAATACAATTAGCTTGGCTCCCCCTGAAATCAACATGGTTTAGCCCTTGAGTAACTAAGTTCATGTACTTAACAAGGTCTGGATCCAGCCCATGTGTTCAAGTTTGAGCTGACCTTAGCTTAGAAGAATAATCATTAATGGTATAAACAATGCTTTCACACAGGACATTAATGTACATGTAGAAAAACATTGCAGCTGTAGTCAGAGGCGGAACTAACGAGTTGTGGGCCCAGGTGCAAAAAATATGCTTTGGCCCTGATTATATTCCAAGTAACCTGGTGGGGAGCTTTGGTGGTGCAGTGATGATGGCTGTGGGCCCTTGTATTAGCATGGGCCCCGGTGCCGCTGCACCTGTTGCACCAATGGTAGTTCCACCCCTGGCTGTAGTGCATTTATAGGTTTTTTTAAGCTCTAAAATAATAAAATCTGATAACTGTTTCAGTAAGAAGGGTTTATTTTCTAAAATAAAACTCAGCTTGTGTATATATGTTCAGTTTATACAGTACATGAAAACAGCAGCTAAAATAGGAACTGCCACCAGATGGCACTCTTACTACGCATGTTGTCAACAGGGAATTTATATTTATAAGAAAAGAACAGTGAAGGCTATTAAAAGGACTCATATTCAGTACAATAATTATAACTTTATTTTGAGAATTATTGTTTTTAACATCAACTATTAAAATGGCACAAAACATCAAATATTAATTTCATTATTCATGAAACACTCTTCAAAATATATAGGTAAATAATAAACACAATATACAATAGCCGATTACACTGCCCTGCAGTTTTACATAATGGGCTGGATCCAGACTTAAGTAAGTGCTTGAAATTAGTTACTCCTGGGCTAAACCATGTTGATAGCAGGGGAGTCAAGTTAATTGCATTCTTTTCATGCTGAGATATATCTTTGAATTGCTTACTGCGCACAGATATTGACCAGCTTTACTATCACACTGTTATTTAGACCTAGGATAGGAAACATCACCTCTCAACTCTAATACTGTTTGCAACAGATGAAATATGACTCCCCCTGCTATCAACATGGTTTAACCCAGGAGGAACTAATTTCAAGCACTTACTTAAGTCTGGATCCAGCCCAATGCTCTTAATTCTTTTGGGAGGTTCAATATTCAATGCAGCACAAAGGGTTTGCACTTATTCATGGGTTTAGACCCATAATGATACAATCAATATTCAGGACTATAAATGACTATAAATCATTAAGACTCAACAGCAATGTTACCTTAGTAAAGAAGAAATAATAAACTACTAAACTAAGCTAAAGACCAGACCTGGGCTATGTGGCCCGCGGGCCACATACGGCCTTTGGCAATCCCTGTCCGGCCCGCACCACACACTGTGCTGTATCGCTAGGTCACAAAGACCTAGCAGCTTAACAATTGAGACCCAGTGACTGCCCGCGAGTCGCAACCTACAGAACCGCAGTGCACGGGCAGTCACTGCTGGCGGCCCCCCGCCCCCTGGGCCCCTAGCAACCAGCGCCTGATGACGTGTATCCCGCAGAAGACGGCTTTGCCCTGTCACTTCCTGCTTCCTGGTTCGGCTCTCCAACACAGTTCAGATTTTTCATGTGGCCCCCTATAGAAATTAATTGCCCACCCCTGCTAAAGACGAACTACTACTAAAGAGGATCTGCTAAGACAAATGCAACAAAACATTGATATTCCTCTCTGCATGTTTTCAGACTGTTATCCCTAGGAAAACTATGCAAACTTTATAACTGGATCAGACAGAGCACTGAGCACTTTTACCACACAACCTGGTTGGCTCATTTGTATGATACAGTATACTCGCCCTTTATGTATCAATCCCCAATGTCCTATAGAGTGTAAGTCTGTGAGCAGGGCCCTCCTACCTACCTAGTCTGTTTGGTAATACCCAGTCTTGTTACAATGATTGTTACAATTGTAAAGCGCTATGAAATCTGATGGCGCTATATAAAAACCTGTTAATAAATAATACAAATAAATTAACCACGGGATATCGGGAGAACTGCCCGAATTTCGGGAGTCTGCCGGACATTCTGGGAGAGTCGGCAACCCTGGAATACATGGGTATACATTCCGATGTGGTTCACCACCACGATGAGCCAATTTTCAACACATTGTATCCTGGCAATACAGCGTTGATGTTGGTACCTTTTCTTTAGCTCCATAGCAGACATTGTCAGTAATCAGGTTCCAATTGCTCAAATGACAAAAGGTAGTATTTTTCCTTAACATTACCTTAACCCTCATCTTCCTATTCTAACAACCTAACGCTAGCGTTCCCTGTCTATCAGCCTACCCTTAACCTTCCATGCCCTGCAGCCTAACACATAACTGTGGTCTCACACACAGAAATACACATAACTTCTGTCACACTCAAGGATGAATGAGGCCCCCGGAGGCTGCCCATGTGGTACCTGTTCTTTTTAATACATTTTTTCAACGGGCTGCATGAGGCAGCCCAGACGGTGCAGGGATGGCTCCTAGAGATCCCTGATTTGCAGCTGCTGCGGCTCCTGGATAGCAGCTGTAAATCAGAGATCTCTTCCTATGTACAATGCTATTAAACAGCATTGCATATAGAAGGAGATCTGCGGTTTACAGCTGCTGTCCAGGAGCTGCACACCATAGATTAAAGAGTCACATGCGGATCTAGAGCTGCGGGTTGGCCACCCCTTTATTAGCCGCTTATGCACTTTACCCATTGGACCATGCCTCTGCATCTTAGCTGTTCATTATGGATTTTTACTTTTTCTTTGAGTACTTAGCACTTTTCTTGGATTTCTATACTTGTGGTGGGTGTACATCATTTTGGCCCGTATACAGAGTACCGGACATATAACGTATACGTCTGGTGTTTAGCGATTTTTACTACTGCGCATGCGTAGTAATTTTTTAACACAATCTACGTATTTTTTTTTACGTAGATTGTGTAAATGCGGTCTTTCAGACCGCATTTACACAATCTACATAAGCAAAAGATACGTAGATTATGTTAAAAAAATTATTCGCAAGCACAGAAGTAAAAATCACTAAACACCGGACATATATGTTATACATCCTATACTCTGAATACGGGCCATTGAGTATATCTGAGATTGGTGCTGAATAAAAGCCCCTCTTAGCATTACAGCATTGCGCTACTTTTATTGAGGAGGTGCTGGTTGACAAAAACTGTCTATATACATACTCTATTAATGTGCACAGGGCCGGTGTCAGAAAATGTGAGGGTACATCTACGGGCCCTGCACCCTATGTGACATCATCAGTGATGTTGAATCACCACTGATCAGCATTAACCTGGGGCTGGTGTGCAGGAAGTTGTTCCCTGCGAATTTACCTGCAGAGTCTTGTAGGGTGAATTGTCACACCCTGCATAGCAGCAGCTACAGCTTTGGAGGATAGCGGCTGCATCGGGGCACCTCCTGCTTCTTGCTGTATCCGGTTCCCAAAGAGAGTGATGTGAAAAGGAGAGTGAAACAGAATCCGGGGAAGTCCCACTGCACCAATTCACCCGCTTCTGCTTCTGCCATGTCTGGGGATGTAGAAGGCATGTACTGTATTGATACTCAATGCATGTCCTCTGTACCCCATTAGGCCAGAGGCAAGAGTAGTGGGTAAATCGGCACAGCTGGACTCCCCTGGCTTTTTGCTCTCTATGGTTTCCGGAGACAGTGGCTACTGATCTACATACAAAGAATATAAGTAAATGCACTGGTGCAAGACCCCACTGAAAAAGAATTACTCCCAAGCTGCAGCTGCTGCTATACAGATATAGCAATTCACCCTACAAAACAGAAAAGCTTATAGGAATAGCACCCTAGGTCCAAAGCAGAGCTTGCAATCGTAGGGAGAAAAAATATAATATAATAAACTCACCCTATGAGCCACTGTTTATTTGAGGATTTTCCAGCGATTTTTAAATTGCTGTATTTTCTAAGGGGAAGTTGTCAGATAATCACCAAAAATACTAGCCCTTCTAAATCACCATTTTTACAATCAGCATGGCGATTTAGAAAGGGCATAATAATAGAAATCGCTATATTTACTATACAGCCATTTGTAAAATCTCTGCAAAGTTACCCAAAACTCCTCTGCAAAAAGAGGTGGGTGTGAGTGTCGATTTTGTTCAAATTTGCACCCACTTAGAAAAAAAAACCCACTTTAAAACTAAAAAAAAACATTATATAAAAATTTTAAACTGGTTGATCTTAAAAAATAATATACCATAGATAACACTAAGCTGCACTCAATTAATCATTGTCCCACCTCATATTATACAAAAATAAATAGTAGATAATATGTGGAACTAAAGGAGTGGAATAATATCAAATATATAAACGGTCTTCAATGCCAATTTATTTAATATTGTTTCCCTTCCAACCCCTTGGTGCCACTCCACCCCTAAACACTCTAATGTCAAAAAAGAGAAAAAGAAAAAAGACAATAAGGTAATGTGGGGTGCACTCAATTCCACTAAGGTATTGGACATTTAATCTAAATTTATTTTTTTAAAAATATTTTTATTTATTTTCATGATAAAAAAAATAATTTTCATTGTCTTTTATGTCCAACCTTAAGTAAAATTAATGAATGAGGATGGGACACACAGGAGGGGAATATGGCTATGATGCCAGTGAAATGTTTAAAAAACAGAAAAATGTATTATTTAGTGACACACAGGGGTAGTGACAGGGTAGTGTAGTATAGGACCGTATTCATAGTTAAGAGTGAGTTACATGCAGACAGATCTGCCCCGAACCTGTCCCATGTTTTTAGGTACCTTATAACACTTAAGAGTCTAATTAGGCTGCCTTATCTTACCATGCATAGTTTCCTTCTTAAGAAGGAAACTACGCACAGACAATGGGCCTGATCCAGACCTACGCCCGTCCCCGCTAGGACGACAGGCGTAAGCATAAGATCGGCTGAAAAGCTGATCTGCGCATGCGCCGGGAAGATGTTGCCCGGCGTAGCTATGGCAACGCACGATCAACGATCGGGCGTCCGTAGGAACAGCGTAGGGACGCTGGAGGGGGCGTCCCCCTAGCGTTCCTGCGTTAAGGTTAGTGAATGTGGGCGGGGGAGGTAATGAGGGAGGGAGGGCTTAGCGGTAGTACGCTCATGTGCGAGCGTATTACCCATTGCTTACGCCGGCTGAAGTTAGGGTAGCCTTCAGCCGGCGTAAGCAATGGGAAATACGCCCGCACAGGGGGAGTGTCGGGGAGAGTGAACGCCGATACGCTGTGCTTTAGTAAGCACAGCGCATCGGCGTAGGTCTGGATCAGGCCCCATGCCTCTCCCTGCCCTCTCTGGCTAATCTAAATCCCTCCCCTTCCCCACTTCTACCTAAACACTCCCCTCTTTCTTGCTAAACTACTGGTACGTAGATTGCATAAATGACCTACCACGCATGCACGCAACAATAATTTCAACTAATCCATCATACTAAAATAGGTAAATGTAAGGTAGAATAGTTCATGTTAAATGTTAGGTTTTTAGTTGCCTACCATCAAAATGGAGAGTATAAAGGACCAAATACAAAGATAAATGTCCAATCACAGAATGTGAGGGGTTTAATCAAAATTATACGTTGTTAAGCCCATATAGGCTACCATCAAAATGAAGAGTATAAGGGACCAAATACAGAAATAAATGCCCAAACACAGAATTAAAGCGGTTGCAACATAATTATACGTTATTAACCCCATGTCAAATAAAAATAAATATAATGGAATAAGTCCAATTAATCCAGATATACCATGAAGTTGTCCTCTTCATTTAGCCCGTCCGTACTCATTGATCCTAGATCAAATATCTATTTGACCTCCTTTCTCAATAATTCCTTCTTCAAACATCCACCCCTTATACCAAGATTGATCTTTTCAATACCAAATGCTCTTATCCCTTTGGGGTTGGCATCATGTTTGGTAAGGAAATTATGGGCAACAGAGATAAGTTTTTTCAATTTCCCTTTATCAGTGACAGCGTTTCTTACACTGCCAACATGTTCAAGGATCCTTTGCTTAAGTGGTTGGCGTGTTTTGCCGATATATCTCTTATTGCACGGACATAATAGGCAATAAATCACACCTTTACTGTTGCAGTCCATGTAATCTCTGATATGATATATCCTATTGAACTTATCACAAATAATAAAAAAATAATAATAATAAAAAAACACAGCCGCGGCATGCACTTAACCCCTGGCATGCTGTAGCATATAGTCACACCTTTACTGTTGCAGTCCATGTAATCTCTGATATGATATATCCTATTGAACTTATCACAAATAATAAAAAAAAATAATAATAATAAAAAAAAACAGCCGCGACATGCACTTAACCCCTAGCATGCTGTAGCATATAGAACTAGAAAGCACAGCATGCCTATGTTTTGCAGGGCCTGTTGTGCCTTATAGTACCATAAGCAGCAGCATGCCAAAGGTTAAGTGCATGCTGCCGCAAACAGAATCCAATATTAAATTATTGAATGGCCCTTATAACTATAATAATATGTAATATGTCCTTTGTTATTATAATAGTATGTCATATGGCCCTTGTTGCTATAATAATATGTAATATGTCCTTAGTTATTATAATAGTATGTCATATGGCCCCCATTCCTATAATAATATTTAATATGAAAAAAAAAATTTAACTGAGCTGGACAGTATGCAAAGAACCATTTAAATATTCCGCACACACCTGTGATTAAAGGCTACAAACTCAGCAGATGAGGTCTGCTAACCCCAACAAAATAGCATACCAAAACAGAATATTGCTGAATAAGCGAAAACCACAGAGGTGAGGAATTGACTTAGTAGTTTAAAATATTAAATCATGGTTTATTACAAAATAGTTATATAAATTGATCTAAAAACAACAAAGTTGCACAAATATGACAACGTATTAAATTGCAAACTAATTATAGTATTAGAAACAATAAAATGCCCAAAATTTGCAATAAAAGACCTCGACAATAGCAACGTTGGTGGACTAGAGATGTAATTGACTTGCGTCCCAAAAGTTGTTATTATAGGCTTAGAAGCACAAATGGTATATATGCAAATTGGAAACCAACTTTAAGCCTAATCCATAGGGGTAAGAAAGAGCAGACAGTATCTGTATGCACAAGAATATATAGCAGCACATCGATAGAGAGGGTAAAACAACAGTCTTACTAGTTCGTCGATGCACAAACCAGATGGAGTGCAGATCTCCGTGAGGCAGCCTGGCTGTAAAGTGCTTAGAACGGACACACTTCTACTCAATAGGCAATGGAGGTGAACAGATCTGGGTCTGCTATTTCACATGTCCATGACAGGCATTCCGCTGGTAAGCAGCTCCGTGTTGGCAGGAGTATAAAGTGCAAGAGTGGTAATGTGCTTTCTGTTGTTTGTTCAGGGGTCTCCGCCCAGCATATCTTGGCTATTAAAAGAAAAATAAATTGCTAATTTTGGGCATTTTATTGTTTCTGAAACTACAATTAGTTTGCAATCTTATACGTTGTCATATTTGTGCAACTTTGTTGTTTTTACTTCAATTTCTATTACTATTTTGTAATAAACCATGATTTAATATTTTAAACTACTAAGTCATCCGATTATTCCTCACCTCTGTGGTTTTCGCTCATTCAGCAATATTCTGTTTTAATATTTAATATGGCCTCCGTTATTATAATAGTCTCTACCATGGCCCCCCGTGCTTAAAGGAGATATGATAAAAAGTCCTCCAAACTGCGGCGATGTGTCGATATTAACTCGCCCTTTAGTAAAACTGGCCCTATTACTAAGAGAATGGCATGTGGAAACATATAATTATTACAAACATTATATATTTTTCTGCAGTAAAATGTTCCTAATCTTTCCAAAACACATGTATTAGAAATGCTATGACACAAACAGACAATCAATCACAGATGCTCTCTAAATATAGGCCCCCGTATAACACTAATGTGCATAGGTTAATGGACCACACTTTCACCGATTTTTATGCGCACCTCTATGGGGCACGCATAAAAATCCACAAAAAAATTAGCATTAGCTTTGCACCACAAATAATGTGGGTGTGAAGCTAATTGAATCGGGCACTTCATGTCCCAAATCAGACTTATGAGACAGAACACTGATACACTTAGCAAGCTGGAGATGAGCTTTCCCACTCCTGTGGGCGGTTTGAAATAGCTCTCCAATATTGTCCAGTTTGTAAATATTTTTACATTGTAGGCAGGTAGTAGATAATATAGATAACGCCTATATCTGTATCTTCCCAGATGGCACCAATGTAATCAAATAGCTGTCATGTTATTTATGTATGGTGCTTTTAAGGAAAATAAGGCAGAGCTTTCTGTATTATGACATCACAGTGTGTGATATCTAATGCTACTTAGGCTCCCTCCCAGATGCAGGCCTCACAGTTGCATGGATGGGGAGACAGGTGGTCTTAGCGTGGATCCTGTACTGTGAGTACTACTTAAGTTTAAGACCATTTATTATTTTATATTTTTATATTTAGATACATAGATTAGTCATTTCAAAGGGAAAGAAAAGGACGAGAGTGGAAATTGATTTGATGATATTAAATATTTATATCCTATGAGAACAGTTGCTCTCCCCTACATCATCTCCGGAAATGGCTGTACCTTTCCTTAAGCTAAGGAATGAAGCATTATATAACAAATGAATGCTAATATAAGTTTTATTGAACTGCATACACTCTAAAGAATCATTCTCCTTTAGGATATAACAAATTTAATTAGGAAGGATTCAACCATGTAAATCATAGACTTGTCTTCAACACAGTCAGCATAACGCCCCTCTTATAATTACTGACATGTGAGTGACGCTGTAGTGGCTGAAGAATTAATTACATGTTTTAAAAATATCCCAGATTTCTCAGAGCAATATTGCTAATCCTAGGGGTAAAAGGGGGTTCCCACCCTGAGTGCGCCCCTGCAACACCCTCACTTGTGCAAAAAAAAGATCTTATAGACTCAGGCGATTATAGTGATGGTGATGAGAGAGATATGAAGGAAGGTGGTGACCCTGGGAGGAGGGAAGGTGGTAACTTCTATTCCACTATTTATCCAAATATCTATATGTTATTTTTGTGTGGTGCCCTTTAAGGAAAATCAGGCACAACTTTCTGCATTATGACATCACAGTGTGTGACATTGGGCTCCCTCCCAGACTCAAGCCTCACACTTGTAAGGATGGGAAGCCAGGCGGTGCCAGTGTGGATCCTTTGCTGTGAGTTTTATACTATCATTGGGGCAATTAATAGCATTTATGTCACATGGGACCCACAGGTCTATGTGACATTTATGTTCTTCTCATGTTCGTGTGATTTTCCTCTGGGAACTCAGTAAATATTGTGGGTTTTTTTAATGTAAGTAATTGTAACACTTCTTTTGTTTCCAGTCCTTGTAGTGATATTTGGATGGTGAGAAATTGCCAGGCGGTGATGGATTTTTGGACAATGACCATATTTTTTACTATGACGGTGATGACGGAGGTTATGCTGGTGACGGACAGGATGATGATGAAGTGAGTGAAGGTTATTCTGTTTTCATATTCATTTTCATATATTAATGATATATTAAGAAGTGATAATATTACACATTCCCTACAACAGTTTCCCTATTGGGCCCCTTCTTATTCAGACTGTGATGTACAGAATAACTGGTTGCTGAGACAATGCTGCGTTGTCTGCATGTTACATCCGTTGTCAGTCTCTGGTTAGAAAATCTTCTTTGCGAAATAGGGAAATCCGAAAGTTCCTTTTCGGATGCCCCTATTTCGAATACAGCACACTTTAGAATTTTTTTTCATAATGGGTGCGTATGCCGACCGGCATACACACCCATTCTTATTTGGAAATACCGCTGCCGACAATATCCCACCGCTGTGCCGCTACCGCCAGACCGCAGGGAAAGGTGAGTAACCTCTCCAGGGTACGGGAGAGGGATGTTTAGGGTCAGGCTGCAGGGGAGGGAGGGTTAGGGTTAGGCTGTGAGAGATGGAGGTTTAGGGTCAGGCTGCGGGAGAGGGAGGGTTACGGTCAGGCTGTCAGGAAGGGAGGGTTACGGTCAGGCTGCCAGGAAGGGAGGGTTAGGGTCAGGCTGCCAGGAATAATGTGTGTTTGGAGCGCCGGACCCCTCTTTTGTGCCTTGTAGTTTCATAGTGGTAATTTTGGTCCTTGGCTGTACTTCTATATTTATATATACACTTGCACACATTTAATTTGTTGAATCAGAAGCGCAGCTTGTTTTCTTGCTACTGTAATAAGTTAATTGGTACTTGATATCTAACTCATTTCTACAGTCCCCATACGCACAGAATAAGCTAGCAATGCATAATATTATTATCATGTAACCTCTCTTCCTACTATGCACATCCTTATCAGCATGTCTTGGCCTTGTAACATCTGGTTCTACACAGTATTAATAACATGTATATATAAGCGCATATAAATATATTTAACAATGGCAGATATCTTAGGCTGCACGGACACAGCAGCCCAATGGGGAGAGCACAATTCACTTTTGGGAATAGGTACCTTGTTGAAATAGGGCCTGTCACAATAGTTCCTATACCCAGTAGGGCTCTTCCTTACATTTTTTTTTTATATATTTCCACATTTTTATATATTAAATATATGCTTTTACTAAGAATTTATCTAAAAAGAAGCTATTTAAAAAGAATCTGTTTATAAAAAGGGATGTTTTAAAAAAAAAAACAATTGTAACTTTAAAAAAAAAACTATTGTAACTATGTTTAAGAATTTTAATTATTTTAGTGGTATAACTTTTTGTATATAAAAACAATTCTATATTTATGTTTTTTTTTACACATTTTTACATGTGTGTCTGATTTTTAAATGCATGTGTCTCTGAAGTATCTTTTAGAATATGTGTAAGTATTTTTATGTACATATTATTTTTATATCTATTTTTAATCAATTTCATATTTGAAGATAATTTAGAATCATCTTATTTCCTAATATGAGACATGGGTCTATATGGCAATTGTATGTGAATGAATTTACTCATACCTTTTTAAATACCTAACCTATATGGTTTATGTAACAATATATATTCTTAGACTTACAATAATAATGCGATATATCCCTATAATACAGTGATAATAACTATTTCATGTGGAATTAATGAATGAGTAATTATCAGTTACAGTCAGTTACATTGGTCCTCTACTGTTTCTGACGTCACCTGTAGTATAAAAACAGTGCCCCCTAGCGACCTGATCGTCATAAGAAGAAGCCACGATGAAGTAAGGAAGATCTTCTGTTTCGTGTCAACTGGAGAAGAGGATCCAAGCTGGAAGAAAACAGAAGAAGATCTGGAAGAAAACACAAGAAGACATCTGAAAAAGGACATTTGAAGGCTTTTCAAGATGCGGACATCAAATAGTGAGTGTAAAAATATTTTTTATTATTTTATACACACGATACATTGCACACACTTCACTTACATTAGGAGAGATGACCACCGAAGGTAAGTGCACTCATGTAGGGTACATTGTTAGTTAGGAAAATATTTTTTTACATGCATACTTTATTTTTACAGTGTAGGGGTTAATGTATGTCTTGTGATTTATTTTTGATTTTTTTTATTACACTGTACACGCAGCGCTGCATGATTACAAGTGTAACCATATTGTGCTGATAGAATTACAAGGATCCTTGTTGTTCCATATGTACAGCATGGCTACGGCTACAGCTACAGCTTGCAGCCATGCAGCACTTAGATTTTTTTCAATGTCTGGCGATTTGCCGCGATTAGTTAAAGGGCTTTCTAATGAAAATCACAGCGATTAAGCCCTTTAAACATCGCGGAGCATCGCCTGGGATTGAAAAAAATCGCTTGTTAATGAATTTGAAATAAAAAAAAAAAAATTGTGGCAATATCGCTTTTTTTCGAGTTTTTTTGAGCGCTATAGATTCTTTGTTTCAGTTAATAAAGAGTATAGTATAGGATGGTACTAGAAAATAATGGAATTTGGGTGTATCAAGAGACTGGGAAATTCATGACATTGGTAGACAGAAGCTGGATGACATTTTGGGCAGTGCTGGGTTATACTGTGTACTCATTTCCATTCTCAACTTTTACATCTAGTTCAGTCTTATAGTTTTTTATATACACAACATTAAAATTAACATACCCATGCCCAAGGTTTCAATGCTGTAACTGGCTACACACAACACCTTTCAAAGATTGTGCATTAAATGGCAAGAACAGCTTTGTCAGGACACTTGCTTTACTTACTTGCTTGCTTGCTTTACTTGTCTGTTATTGAGTGAAATTGAATGATAAATTTTGAACAACCATTTATTTAGGTATTGGTATTTTTCTAGCCATAAAATCAATTAAAACCATAGAAACACAGAAAATGTGACAGCAGTTAAGAGCTAAATCCAGTCTTCCCAATTTTATTTAAAACTATACTTACCATAGACCTCTATTTATCCCAAGCGTGTTTAAATTGTGCTACTGTGTTAAACTCTACCACCTCTGATAAAGTCCATTCCATTTATAAACTCAATTTTAGTGAAGACATTTTTATGCACATTTCCGCTAATTACACCACCCAGTTTATATGCATGCATTCATGTTCTACTTTATATCTTAATTTGAAAAATTCCAAACTTCTGTACCCACTTAAACCCCTTGATAAATATAAAAGCTGCTATCTATTCCCCCCTCTGCCTTTGCTGCTCCAAGTTATAGATTTTTTTTCCTGCAGTCTTTCTTCATATGCTTTGTGACACATGCCATGCACCATTTTATCTGTTCTTCTTTGCAAAGTCTCTAATGTATTCTATTTATGTCCTTCTGGAGATATCGCCTCCAGAACTGAACACGGTATTCCAGGTGACACAGTATTCCATCTGACTTACCTTTCTCATTGGTTTGTGAAAATGCTTGGCTACTTTTAATTCACATGAAATAGTAAATTCTAGATCCCTTTCAGTAGTTTCTAATGTAGTGCCATTAATATATTGAACTTTTGTGTATAGCCATTTTTTACATTAAACTGCAGTTGTCTTACTCATCATCATTCCATCATTCCAAACCTCTAGTAACAACTCCATGCTTATACATTCAGACAATCTTATTGTCTAAGACAATTGTTACACCTAGATGGGAGTGGGGGGTTAAGGGGTGTGTGTCAGTGGTAGGACCCCAATAGTGTTCCTACCTATTTTTGTTGGGTCATTAAATGATTCTATTTAAGTCTGCTATCATCATGTCATCATAACAGCAGGGACATCATTCTGGAACAAACAGCATCTCGGTGCTTCATAAAGAGACTCGAGCTTGTGGTTCAAATAAAAAAACCAACATATTGGAACTATTTTTGTCATTCTTAGTGATTTTTAAAAATAATCAGTCAGGAATAGAGAACCAGAGGGAATTCACTGTGTCTTATACTAAAACCTACTATTGATATATAGGCTGGATAAAGGATTGTCGACACATCTCTGAAATAGGTGCACTAAATCAGCGATTCAGCTGATGAATGACTGTGATTTACTGTTACCAATCACAGCATTTTTTTCCTCACTTCAAAGGGGCATCAGAGCAAAGTCTGGCTGGCTGGACAACCATCATTATTTCTCTACAAGCAGATTTCATCTAACAAAAACAATAAACATTGTATTGTGGATGCTGTGTCCTATCCCTGCGGCATCAACAAAAAAGTCAATTGTTTGTCTTTTCAGTACACTGATTTCAGAATTAATTAGATTAACAGCCAGCAAAACTTTTGATGGACTTTATTATTATGATTTTAAATAGGCTGCTTATTTTATTGGTATTGAAATAACCAACAATGCAATCTTTTTTTTTCACAGACTGCACACAGATGACTTCCTCACGTCACTTAAATGTTTATTTAAAATACTGTCATTGATTAACATTTCTGAAGTCTTGTGATTCAATATTTATATTAGTCTTGGTTTTGAAGACTTCAGAATATATGTGGAAAATGATCAAATTCAGTTAACGTTGTGGATCTGTCCGCACCTAACTCACTGTTAGGTGTGAATACGGCTCTCAATGTATAACCGAGACAATGCTTCAATAAGAATAATACAGGACAGGGCTTGAAGTGAGGGGGTATACGGGGCATGCCATACCATCACTTCTCCCACTGATTAACTAAAAAGCAATAAATTCCCATTCACTTCTATCATTTCTAAATTTTCATACCACCACTTCTAAATGTCCACCTCGACCACTGATACAAGACATGTCCATCCACATCCAAAAATGACAATATAATTGCTTCTAATTAACTGACTTCTTACCCCTAGTGTTAGTTATGATGATTTTGCAACTTTACTCTGCAGGAATTGTCTAATTTACTTTTTATCCTTCCTTGGACTTGTATTGTCATTTATTGGGCCCAGGCTTGTTTGAACTTTCTGATCATTTTGACTTGATTGTTTTCTGTTTTCAGCAGTCTCAGTCATCAATTGTTCTGTTTTGCAGGGTAGTCCTGATTGTGGGGAACAGCTGTGCTACTGATAAAGGACCGGATTCAGAGATCCGTGCCTGTGCAATGTGGAATCACTCAGGCTGATTTGACTACGGGCTATTCAAGGATGCATTTCCGTGCATCCTATAGCCCACTCTGAATAGCACGTAGGGTGCTACTCAGAGTAGTATGCGAATGTGCAAGGCACATCCGACTTGTTAAAGACTAGTCGGAGCCTTAATTGCTCCGACTGTTTTTTTGTTTTTTTTTAAACCTAAGTAAAAAAAACCTGTTCCCCCCGCCTGCCCCACCGCAACCTATGTTAAAAAATTAAATAAATAAAGTCCCAGCCGACAGGGCATACTGCCGCTAGTAGAACTACTATCACCAGCATGCCCTGGCACAAATCGCTACACATGCCCATTTATTTAAAAAAAAAATTTAAAGTGCCCTCTCCCAAAAAAATCTGCAAACCTCCACGTGCCCCATGCAGAGTAATTCAGATTATTATATGTAATTGTTTAGCAAATAAGAAGCAAAGGATCAGTAAGAAATGTCTGATTTAACTTTTACCAGGTGTAACTTTATACATGGACATATATTATATATTCTGGCCCAGATCCAGAACAACGCTTCTGTGCAAATTTACGCCTGGCGGACACGTAAAATCGCGATTTTGTATGTACTGTGCATGCGCACGACAGATGATACGTAACATAACGTAACTCTGAGCGTATGGGCCATTCACGTATTATTTGCGTAAATCCTAACGTGTGGGCGTGCCAATTTTATGTGAGCCAAAAAAACGCCTAAATGACGCTATGTAGGCGGGGGCTTGCATTTAAATTGTACAGTATGGGCGTGCTTAGCGGCGTAAGTCCGCGTTACCTATACGTACGTGTGCGGACGAGTGCGGTTACGCGGACAAAAGTTAAGGTAGGGTTGCGATGCGATTACGTGGCCAAAAGTTAAGGTAGGGTTTGAAAAGTGGAAATCGGTCAAAGTACGTACATTCAAGGGGTGTGCCTAGGGGAGTGTAAAGAAGGTACGCACGCATAAATACGCTACGCTAGTAAACAGATTGCAAACGGAGTTCTGGATCTAGCCCAGTGTTTGAGTTGAGAGATGAAGGGCCAGATCCAGAGCTACGCTGTGCCGTACTTTGTAAGTAGCTCATGAGTAGTCCCCCCCGACACTCCCCCTATCCTGGCGTACTTACCCACTGTTACACCGGATGAAGGCTATCTTAACTTCAGCCGGCGTAACAGTGGGTGATTACGCTGGGAATCTATTCGTAACCCCCTAACCCAGCCCTCCCTTCCGAATTTCCCTCCCTCCCCCCCGCCTACCTTCCGTAACTACAGCATAGTTATGGTGCAGCACGCCCCTTTGTCCGTAACTACGCTGTAGTTACGGATGCCAGATCCACGGCACCCAGAGCCATGGATTACACCAGGCAACATCTGCACGGCGCATGCACAGAATGGCAGCAATGCTGTTCTTACGCGTACGAATGGCGTGAAAAAGACGGTGGCCATAAGTATGGATCTGCCCCGATGTCTCTTAGCCCAAGTCTGCATAACATTGTTAAAGTAAATCTGACCCGTATCTGTGTGCAATAAGCAAAGTATTCTTCCTACAAACCAAGAATACGTGAGTACTCACTTTTCAAACCCACGTGGACGGCAGCTGATCGGGATAGACTCTCCCCTTGATACGCATCACCTACTAGCCTGGAGAAATATACCAGCTAACCAGCCAGGAGAAACGTTTGAGACACTTGGATCTGACAGTTTCATTACCCGCTGGGCGTGGACAACTTCAGCATTTGCCAAAAGCTGCAACATCTATTGTCCATCTCAGCTGTTTCAATCTATCATCAACCCGCTGTCCCTTTTGGAAAGCTGGGCAAGTTTTTAAAAAGACACAATGGGGCTGATTCAGAGATGCACTTACACCTTTTTTTTAGGTGGAAGTGTACAGTTCGGCTAAACCATTTTTCAAAGTAAGGGGTGTTAATTAATTTAAAATTTATTTTGCATGCAGGGAAAATACATTACTTTTACACATAGAACTAAAATACTGCATAGTTTTATGTTTATTCTATAAAATAGAGTTAAGCTAAGAACCTCTACCTCTTGATTTTATTTTTGGTTTTACAATTTAAAGCTGCCTCCCCTTGCAATTCAACATGGTATTGCTCAGGTCTACACTTGCACCTAAAAAAAGGTGGAAGTGCAACTCTGGATCAGCCCCAATATCTACTTTACGTGGCTCAAAAATTACTGACCTTTTATACTGACTCTAACCATCGTTTCTCTGAGGCTTGATCAACCTCAGTTTGAATGCTTTTTGGATTTGCCTATACATCTTTACTAGGAGTCAGTTCTCGTGCTCCCTGGTGATACCACTTACAACATATTGTGGATTGCAGTTATTAGATACATATTTGCAATAAGTGTGTCAATAATTTGTTTTATTTGTTTTATATATCTGGTACCAGATTAATTTGTCTATTTAATTGTAACTTTTATATTCATGAATTGTTCTGGAAGGCAACTTTATTACTAATAGTAACCTATAATCTCTTAAATTTGAAATTGATTGTATTTTATTTTATTTCATTATAATAACCACATACAGCGCTGGTCATTTTTCTCTGGTTTTGCTTACTAATTGTTTACTTAGGGCTTCATAAACCCTTGAGACCAGCAGCAGTTTTTTCCAATTAGCTAATACCCTTTTCCCCCCTCCTCTTTTCCAGCGCCTGATTGTTTTGGTTTTTTGGTGTTTTTGTTCAAGAATACAATGAGTTTGTCTCCCCTTATTTTATGACTGTTATCTTGTTCTTTTTCCTGACCATAAATAGTCTAAATACCTTCATACCCCTTTCACATCACCACCAAGACCTGGGTTTTTGGCCTTAGACTTGGGTCGAGGCCCTAGACCTGGGTTTTCAATGGTAATGTGAAAGGTCCCGGGAGAAAAGAAGAGATTTGTCAGGGTTCGTGCCGAGTAAGGGTGCAGTGTGAAAGGTGTGACCCAGATTTTTCAACCCGGGTCTTACCTAAAGAAACCTGACTGGAGAGATTTCTTTACTATTGCTATGGCAATCACAATGTCAGGGCAGACCCGGGTCCTGGAATTTCCCGGGTCAACCCTGCAGTGTGAAAGACTCTGACGTGGGAAGCCGGGTCAAAAAACCCAGCTTATTGCTGGTGTGGTGATGTCAAAGCAGTATCAACTCCCTTCCCCACAGCCTGATCATAAGACTCCATTCCCTGCAGCCCAACCCTAAGACTTCCTTCCTAGCAGCCTGACCCTAAAACTCCCTTTCCACAGGCTAACTCTAAGAACCAGTATAAAGCACTTATACACAGAGCGCAAATTTAGAGCGTAAAGTCTCAATTCATGTAATCTTCAAGGTGGTACCGTATTACAATGTCCTTGTAGACTTGATAGAATGAGATCCCAAGGGGATTTGTTCTCTTTTGAGATTCTTCAGACAGAGCAAGCAGTTCCTCCTGTAGCTTTCCAACGTTGTTTTCAATTTCTTAGTCCACCGTATAGCGTGACATAGAACAAGAGGAAATCACAATAGTGTAGTATCCTAGTGGTGTATCCAAACCCCCACTCCAGATTTATACTCACAATAACTCCCCTTGGAGATAAGCGTATCGACCTTATAAAGGTCCCTCCACCTCTGTTGTTCTTCTCCCGTCCCGTCCAATATTACATATATATGAAGAGAAAATTTTGATAGTGAAGTATTGTTGTATCAATTAGAAGAGAAACTGTAAGTCATACTCACAATAAATTTCTCTTGTGCTGAGCGTTTATAATAATCTTTTTTTCTCCTTTCTTTCTAGGTTGTTGATGTTCTCCGTATTCACCACTTCTTCCACATTGATCCACTCAGGATATGAAAAGAAAAAGGACCACAATAGTGTAACACTGTAACAATCATACAGCCCAAAATGATGTTGTTTGCTGCTTACAATAAAGATGATTAAATCTCGCATTCAGAAGTATTTCTTTTCTGTGAGTGATGCTCCATGATAAACGATGTTTGTACAATAAATTTATTTCGTTTTACAATTGCAAAAAATTGTTAAAACATTTCTTTAAAAGGTTGCAATAAAAGTCTTATTTAGAATCCCCCTTTGTTTCCAGAGCTCCGTGGGACACAGTGCATCGCTTCAATATACCGTCCACACTCCCATACAGCCGGCAGATGATATAGGGGCCCGTAGCCTTGCTGTATCAGAAAGTATAAATAGTCTAATCAAGTTTAAGCACTGCTCACCATCGGAGTATTCTGTCTCACCAACGCATTTCAGCCAGCTCTGTGGCCTTGATGCACCTTGAGAAAGGCCACAGAGCTGGCCGAAACGCGTTGGTGAGACAGAATACTCCGATGGTGAGCAGTGCTTAAACTTGATTAGACTATTTATACTTTCTGATACAGCAAGGCTACGGGCCCCTATATCATCTGCCGGCTGTATGAGAGTGTGGACAGTATATTTAAGCGATGCACTGTGTCCCACGGAGCTCTGTAAACAAAGGGGGATTCTAATATTTCGAAAAAGACTTTTTATCACAACCTTTTAAAGAAATGTTTTAACAATTTTTTGCAATTGTAAAACGAAATAAATTTATTGTACAAACATCGTTTATCGTGGAGCATCACTCACAGACAAGAAAAGAAATACTTCTGAATGCGAGATTTAATCATCTTTATTGTAAGCAGCAAACAACATCATTTTGGGCTGTATGATTGTTACAGTGTTACACTATTGTGGTCCTTTTTCTTTTCATATCCTGAGTGGATCAATGTGGAAGAAGTGGTGAATACGGAGAACATCAACAACCTAGAAAGAAAGGAGAAAAAAAGATTATTATAAACGCTCAGCACAAGAGAAATTTATTGTGAGTATGACTTACAGTTTCTCTTCTAATTGACACAACAGTACTTCACTATCAAAGTTCTCTTTTCATATATATATAACATTGGACGGGACGGGAGAAGAACAACAGAGGTGGAGGGACCTTTATAAGGTCGATACGCTTATCTCCAAGGGGAGTTATTGTGAGTATAAATCTGGAGTGGGGGTTTGGATACACCACTAGGATACTACACTATTGTGATTTCCTCTTGTTCTATGTCACGCTATACGGTGGACTAAGAAATTGAAAACAACGTTGGAAAGCTACAGGAGGAACTGCTTGCTCTGTCTGAAGAATCTCAAAAGAGAACAAATCCCCTTGGGATCTCATTCTATCAAGTCTACAAGGACATTGTAATACGGTACCACCTTGAAGATTACATGAATTGAGACTTTACGCTCTAAATTTGCGCTCTGTGTATAAGTGCTTTATACTGTTTTATATCATATAATAAGTCTGGTTACCAGATCTATTGTACGGGGTGTGGAGACATCCCTAAGGCACTACACGTAGCTGCTACACCAGAAGCGCAGAGATACACCGTCTCCCTTTTTTTATTCTAACTCTAAGAACCCTTTCTCTGCAGCCTGACCCTAAGACTCCCTTCCCTGCAGCCACTGCAAGCGCAATACTTCAAAAGCTGTCAGATGTGTCATTTGCCATTAGTCTGTATTGCAAAAATGGAAAATATATATTCTAGCAGCACAGAATATAGAGGTCTGGATTTGTACTGGATCCTTGGTAACAAAATGGTAAAAGTAAGTCCAAACTATGAAACATATGAGGGACTTCCTTGTGCATTGGCCACTTATGTGCAACTCTAAGCAGCAAGTATTGGCGGTATCCTACTGCTGCTGCAGAGCCAAGGTAAGTATTGGCAGACCCCATCTGTCCCTACTGGCCCTGATGGTGAAATGAAATCACCCCGTGTCTTGTATGTTTGTATGTATATACAATATGAGCCCGATGCAGACCCCCAATCGCTTTATATGCATGCGGTGGTCTGAAATTACGCAAGGTAGAGGGGAGTGCACGCCCCCGTTACTCCCCTTTATCGGTAGTAGTTCTGGACACTACTAGTCCAGAACCCTACTTTGACTGTTACGCATTGATCCGTGTCCTTACAAACGTGGATCAATACGTACCTGTCTTTCCCCTCCCCCGACCCTACATTTAAATGCCTATCCCCGCCTCTATAGTTGCAATATGGCAGACGTAAATGAAGGGTTGACCCCTTCATCGTACCTGCAAACATACGGAAATGAGTTCCATACATCAGCAGGTACGCTAGAGTAACATCTGGCGCGCATGTGCTGATGTTACATGTGTAAGTCCCCTGACATTACTACTTCTGGATTCGGTCCTATGTATGTAAGACTAACATTTAAAAACAATTGAATTTGCAAACCTTTGAATAAAAATAAAATAAAAGAATAAATGAAGTTTGTGCACAGGCTGACGATCAGTTAGAAGATATGTTTGTTATTCAGTATATTAGAAATTAATTCAGATTCTGATTAGTTGTTTGACTCTAGTTCCACCTATGGACCCAATCATTTACAAGGAACATAAGAGATTTCATGTACACCTGTCTATTTATACATCATTGTCTTTCATATAACCTCTAATGCCAATGGTGTAAGTAAAATACATGATGGGGTGGAGGTGGGTCATGTTTGCATTTTACTCAGTTAGATTTTTTCGTTTCTTGGCTAAGGAAACATAATGAACAACTGTCACTTTCTAAGGACAGCAGAAATAATTCTATTATGACTGGCATTTGTAGTGATAATGTATGTGCAGACTGTGGAGGTAATTTAATAAGCCAGGCACGCTGCAAAATACCTCAGTAATCTGCCCAGTGCAGATGAAGTTGCATTCCATCTCCTTTAGGAGAAAGGTGAACACAAGCTATAGGAGAGAACAGTAAAGAGAGTTTAGAGAATTGCCTATGCAATGAGATCTGCACAGGGTAACAAAATAGGATAATAATCCATCATAATAATAAACATCATGTCAAAGCTGAACCTCCTGCACCTTTCTACACAAATAAACTTGTGTCAGCTTCGTTTAACAATATTTTTCACCCTTTAAAACCGTGCTTTGAGCGAGCATTAGAAACAGTAAAAATTCCACCATCCTATCCGTAAAATTACATGAAGAAATATCCGTAATAAACAATGATAGTCAGTATAATGCTTTATTTACATAAGTATTTAAATTTAGAACCAACTTACCAGCATGATAAAGTAACATGTAGCTAGGGATTGCACCCATGTGCCAGGGAGGACTGCATTGTATCTGCAAATTACCCAGCTGGCCCAGAGCTGCGCTTCCAATTGTTTTTCATGCGGAAACGCAGTGGGAATTTGCACTAAGCATACATAGAATTGGAGCACTGCTGCTTATCCACCTGTGTCCAAAACCGTGCGCTCTGTGCTAGTGAGTTCCACGATATTAAAAGGAGAAAAGGGACATTTAGCTTACATAAATTAAAGATGCGCAGTAGCTGTGTACGCTGACTGCGCTTCTATGTGAACTTTGTAAAAAAAATTCCCGTCATTTTATGAATGAATGAAAAAATATCTGCAAAAAAAAAAAAATGGTGACACAATAGCAGTGGAACGCTGACTATGACTGTGCTCAGGAATTGCTGTAAATAATGTATTCATAATTTTATGGGGTATTTTCATATTGTTAAAATTGCAAAAAAAACCCTGCAATAAAAACATAGGAAACTGGCAGGGGCTGTGGCAGTACAACCTGCAGCCCCTGCACATGTGGCTCCAACTGCGGGGGTTAGAGGACTGCCCTTATTCCCCTATGTCCTATCCAGAGTTGTGTGTTTCTGGATCTGACATACAACCCTTGCCCTTCCACTTGTGCAAACACTCTGGATCAGGACCCTTGCCTTTTTTCCTGAGCTTCTGGCTAGAGCGCAGAGCAAAAGACAATGCTGAGGTAATTTGCAGAATATTCCTGCATCCGGGCTCCATTATGTGCGATGTCATGTTACATCACCTCTGAGCTGAGTAAAGACACTGGACCGTATTCACACATATGTTTTTGCAACGAATCGCGCGCGTATTTTTAGGAGCGGATTAACTGCACATGCGTAATAACTTTTTCCACGCAAATTATGGAGTATTTACGCATGTAAGTACTTTAGGCACGGACTTGTGAATCGCACTTAGGGACATGCGTACAGAGAGGCATTGTTTTTATCTGTATGGTAGAAGTTACTTGAAAGTGGGTGGGGGGGAAGCATGGGCATTTGAGGGTGTGGTTAGATAAATACGCATGTACGTAAGTAACATACACATGTACGTACACACATAAAGATAAGGTTGCCCTATGGAGGCGTAAGTCACTGAAAACCCGTCCTGCTGAGGGGAGTGTCATGGGTGTGGAGCGCATGTAGTAAATACAGATCTGTGAATCCGGTCCACTGTGCAGCGCAGGAGGCAGGAAAAGACAGGGAGGGAAGAAATGTAAGCATTGCAGACTAGAAAAAAAAGGTTCAGTAAACAAAGAAATAAAATCTGTACTTCTGAAATGTAGATAATGTAGATATCTTCCTGTCAGCTTAGCAATTTTCCATCCTTCATTATTTCTTCTATTTGTTTGGGTTATGCAGGCAGTGTAGGTTCTGGCCTACGCGTTTTACCTCCCGTTGAATGTATAAGCAAAACCTGGATAGTATCTACTATATTGTGTCTCAATTCTGGATTCTTGAAGATGAATCTTATTTTAACCCAAAGGAAATGTGCCCATTTTTAGGGATGGAACGAATGACAAAATATTCAAAATCAACATAAAATTTAACATAGTGACATGGGGCCTGATCCAGACCTACGCCGATGCGCTGTGCTTACTAAAGCACAGCGTATCGGCGTTCACTTACCCCGAAACTCCCCCTGTGCGGGCGTATGGCCCCTTCCTTACGTCGGCTGAAGACTACCCTACGCTAGGCTACGCGCAAGAGCGTATGGCCGCCCTTACCCCGGCTGAAGGCTACCCTAACTTCAGCCGGCATAAGGAAGGGGCCATACGCTCGCACAGGAGCGTATGGCTGCCTAGCCCGCCCGCCCTCATTTAACTAACTCCCCCCGCCCACCTGCACTGACCTGAACGTATGGACGCTGGGGGACGTCCCCTCCAGCGCTGCTACGGACGCCCGATCTACGAAAAGCCGATCTTACGCTTACGCCCACCGTCCTAGTGACGTTGTTCTGGATCAGGCCCATGTTTACTGGATTCATTTTTTTATTATTTCAATTAATTTGTAAACATTAATGGAAAAAGTAAATATTATTCAACATGCTTCATTGGTCCAAGTTTCATTTGTAGTAATCTGTCAGATTTCACTCTCTTTTTTTGCTACACACAGGGTCTGCACCCACAGCATATGTAAATGAACAGATCCACTTGTCAGCTTTTTTAAAATATATTATTCAAAGTGTTCCAGACAAGTAGAAAAAAAAAAATATTTACAAGGGTATAAGGGGCATAACCCAAATGGAAAAACACAAGTTATCCTTTAAACTAATAACATTGTCAACCTACCCCAATTTTAGATATGACTGTAACAATATAAAATACCCCCAGGGAAAACAGCACTAAATTAACTCATTTACCAGAGGTATTGGAAAAAAAGTAAAAACAAAAAAAATCTATATAAGAGCATTTATATGTCTCAAAGAATTTGCTTATTTTGTTAACACAATTTAATAAGAAATAACAATTGTCTCCCATGGTACCAGTATAATGAACAGGGCATACTAAGGGCTCTGATAATACAAAGTGTATCAAACTGTTTTATTTTGATAAATACAAATATGTGTAATACACTGTTAACACAATACATCTAAGAAACATAGTAAAATAGTTATAGCTTTTGTAAATGCAATGTCTTATTAAGTGACCAACAATTTTCCCAGGATATATACTATATAAGGGCTGGATTAACATAGACTGTAGCCTTATGAACACTGCAGTAAATTGTATTATGTAACAAATAAGCTTCTGATAAAACAGCATTTACACCTTCTGGGGCTGATTCGGGCCAGATCCTAAACGTACGCGAGCGATTTTACTCTAGCCGCTGACATAAAATCGCCAATTAGTATCTACTAACACGGCAGATGTTACGCCACGTATCTCGGAACATACGTACAAGCCATGTATCAACAGCGTAACTACAACCGAAGGGGTGTGACATCCATACGACACTCGTACTTACTCCTCAGAGGCGAGGTCAGGCATTTAATTCGCACAGTATGGGCGTGCTTAGGCACTTACGTATGTGAAGCCTTTATGTACATCAGTAGTTACACTTTGAAAAGTTAAGGTAGGGTTTGGCAAAACAGCCAAAGTACGTACGAGCGAGGGAAGTGCTTAGAAAATACGCTAGCGTAAATACACTACGTGATGAAACCTAATAAGCACTTAGGTCTGGATCTACCCCTTTGAGAGTAAGAGAAAAAAAGGTTCTCCTCGGGAAAATCATGTTGATATGCAGGAGAGACATATTAATTATACGTTTTTGGCATGTAGGAGACATACTTCGATTTTGTATATTGTACACAAATGTTAAACTGTTTTTGTTTTGAACAGTAATTTAGATGTGTGCAAGGAAACATCACACTTTAACTCATTTTACACAATTTTCCATCTATGCAATTCAGCATTGTTTTGCAGTGGTGTACTACCTACCTGTATTCAGGTATCTACCTGTATTCTCAGACCCTATATTATTTATACACTATGGGCCTGATCCAGACCTCACTCTCCCCGACACTCCCCCTGTGCAAGCGTATTTTCCCTCGCTTATACCGGCTGAAGGCTACCCTAACTTCAGCCGGCCTAAGCAAGGGAAAAATACGCTCGCAAAGGAGCGTTTGGCCGCAAACCCCTCCCTCCCTCATTAAACTACCTCCCCCCGCCCACCTACACTAACCTGAACGTAGTAACGCTGGGGGATGCCCCCTTTAGCGTTACTATGGCGCTGCTACGCCGTTGATGTAGCTACCCCGGGCAATATCTGCCTGGCGCGTGCGCAGATCTGCTTTTAAGCGTAGGTCTGGATCAGGCCCTATGGGAGATCTTGCAAATTCTGCAATAAAATAAACCTTTGCTGACTTTTAACTACAAAATATGGCAAAAATAAGTTAAATATATTATGTCACATGAATAGGCCGAGGGTTAATAAAGTAGAGTTTATTCATTTGATTTAAGTCAATTATATAAATATCCTTTTCTTTGAAGTTATCCCTTCACAAACATCATGCAAAACTACAACACAGTATAAACTCTAGGGGCCTGATTTACTAAGCTGCGGGTTTGGAAAAGTGGAGATGTTGCCCATAGCAACCAATCAGATTCTAGCTGACATTTTCTAGGAATATGAAGGTGAGAGCTAGTATCTGAGTGGTTGCTATGGGCAACATCTCCACTTTTCCAAACCCACAGCTTAGTAAATCTGGTCCTAAATGCGGCTGTCCACTGCAGCTAAATACTGAGGCTGTCCACTGTCAGAAGACTTTAACTTATTGATTTGTACGTATATTTTGAACTTGATACAGCCTCCAGCTAAATGGCGGCTATATTATTGTTTGAAATATGCTGGAAACAAAATTTTGCTACTGGGAACAGGAAGCTATTTCCCTGTTTCTATAGCGAGGGGCTGTAGTGGGTGCAGCTGGTAGATTAGGGTTAGACTGCGATGGATAAAATGTTAGGGTTCTGGGTTAAGGGGAAGATTAGGGTTGGGTTGCAGGATATGGAGGGTTAGGGTTAGGCTGTGGGGCATGGGGGGTTAGGGTTAGGCTGCAGGGCATGGAGGGTTTGGGTTAGGCTGTGGGCCATTGACAGTTAGGGTTAGGCTGTGAGGCATGGAGGATTAGGGTTAGGCTGTAGGGCATGGAGGGTTAGGGTTAGGCTGTGGGGCATGGATGGTTAGGGTTAGGCTTTGGGGTATGGAGGGTTAGGCTGTGGGGCATGGAGGGTTAGGGTTAGGCTGTGGGCCATGGACAGTTAAGGTTAGGGTTACTTTAAACACTACCATTTAAACACTTACCTTTCTCTCCGCCACTTTCTAAAATGCAGACTGCCGGCGATTGCATTTAGCTGTAATTTAATGGTCTTTCAAAATAAAGACCATCGTACCGGCGAACCACATAGGTACATGTGCTCCTGGAACATTTTCAAAATATATCGCCATGTTTCTGATGTTTTCTGACTTCTTTCAATTGTTTTTCATATAATCAAGAGTGTGAGGTGTAAATGTAATTTATTTGTTTAGCCTACACACCGAAAACAGGAGAAATGCATGCAACCAATTCAATAGAATTCAAAGTCAGAAAACTAGTCCAAGTAGTGTTAATAATTCATTTGAAGGTTTACTGGATGCTGTACTTATGTATAATGAAAGGGTTAAATATGAAAGGATGATACGAAAACATAACTAGTTTGGCAACCACCAATTTTAACTCAAAGACGGTGGATTAATCAAGGCTGATTTGAACCTGCTTCACCCTGTCATTGCCTTTGGTCTGATCTTCACGCTGCAGTAATTTTCCATTTTAACTGATTTTGTCAGAGATGAGAATATTAAGACAGCAAAGTGCTTTTTTTTGACTTGCTTGTGTGACAGAGAGACAATTTCCACTAATATAAGCAAGGAATTACATTACAAACAGTGAAAAGCAAAACATGACCTGGGTTAGACAGAATGTCACATGGAGCCATTTGGTTTATGCTTTTGTAAACTCTCCTTTCAAAAGGTTTTCTGCAATTGTCAAGGTCAAGAAAACAAGGCAAGGATTCAGGTCTTTTATGCAGAAATGTATTGATGTCATTTAATCCTGTCCAATTGTAAAATGAAATGTCATTATTTTCCACTGAAATTCAAGAGAAGCTACAAATAAGACCGGAAATAATAACATACTGTGACAAATTTGACTGCTATTATTCTTTAATATTTTTGCTATAGTAAATTAGATTATTAACATCAGCTTGAGCTACATTTGTGCTCCAAAAGCAGTAAAACCTCTATTATTAATAGAATATCAATTATTCACAGTCAGCCTTTATATGTGACCACTCGTTGTGATAATTGATGCTCAGGCCATGGATCCTCTTGATTGCACTGTTCTTGTGGTTTGTCGTGGATGAGCATAGATACGAGATATATAAAGGTCAGAGCTTATGGTTTATATAGATGTTTTAAAGGGCTTTATGATTTCAAGAAATTATATTGTTCAAATTCTAATCTTGAAATTGCTACTCTGCAATACAGTGTACTACAAGATGACTTTCAATAATAATAAACTACCTAATTATTCTATCCTAGACACTGATTGGTTGAAGCAAAGCAATGGTAGAGCCCAGTGCCGTAACTAACATGGGAGCACGTGGTGTGGCTGCTAAGGGGCCTGAAGAAGAATGTGGCCTGTGACAGCTGCCTGCCCTGCACCCACAGAGGACATGCAAGGGGCTGTCAGCTGTCAACTGTTGGCAATGTACATATAAACAGCATAGACTTATCGTTAAGTGTTCTAAGCTGCCAGTATCTGACATCTGTCAGTGCTTGCGCATGCACCAAATAGAATAATGTGTGGCCATTCAGATATTCACCCCTCTTTGCAATTGGGTGAGAGTTGGCCTCCAGGTTTCTTAAAACCTGGTATCTGTGGGTCACATGTAATAATACAACACCCATGACTCAATTTAATAGTTTTTTACTCCAACAGACCAACTGAGAGCGGTGTGGTATTTGATCGCAAAAGAAGCTGACATAGTTAACTGATCAGTATTCTTCCAATGAGAGAGCAGAGAAAACAGCATGCTCTGAGCAAAGGACAGAACAGAGAAAACAGCATGCTCCGAGCGAAGGACATAGCAGCAAAAACAAAATGCTCCGAGCATAGAGAGCAGCAAAAACAAAATGCTCCGAGCATAGAGAGCAGAGAAAGCAGCATGCTCAGACTGACGGAAACAGCAGAGAAAACAACATGCTCCGAGCGGAGAACAGAACAGAGAAAAAAGCATGCTCCGAGTGAAGGACATAGCAGCGAAAACAAAATGCTCCGAGCATAGAGAGCAAAGAAAACAGCATGCTTAGAGTGACGGAAACAGCAGAGAAAACAGCATGCTCCGAGCGAAAGACATAGCAGTGAAAAAAAAATGCTCCGAGCATAGAGAGCAGAGAAAGCAGCATGCTCCGAGTGACGGAAACAGCAGAGAAAGCAGCATGCTCCGAGTGACGGAAACAGCAGAGAAAACAGCATGCTCCGAGCGGAGAACAGAACAAAGAAAACAGCATGCTCCGAGCGAAGGACATAGCAGCGAAAACAAAATGCTCCGAGCATAGAGAGCAAAGAAAACAGCATGCTTAGAGTGACGGAAACAGCAGAGAAAACAGCATGCTCCGAGCGAAAGACATAGCAGTGAAAACAAAATGCTCCGAGCAGAGAGAGCAGAGAAAACAGCATGCTCCAAGCGAAGGACAGAGCAGAGAAAACAGCATGCTCTGAGCAAAGTAGAGAACAGAGAAAACAGTATGGTCTGAGCGGAGAACAGAGCAGAGAAAACAGCATGCGCCGAGTGAAGGACAGAGCAGGGAAAACAGCATGCTCCGAGTGAAGGACATAGCAGAAAAACAGCATGCTCTACGCCAGTGCTCCGCAATCGGTGTGCCACGGCACACCAGTGTGCTGGAGCAAGTTGGTAGGTGTGCCGTGGGCCTGCCACCTCCTCATCAAGCTAAGCAAAAAAAACAAAGAAAAAAAATGATGCAGTACACGGAGTGGCAATCGCTCTGTGTATATGATCATTGGAGGTGTAGATCATATACACAGACCAGCTGCTGCTCTCTGTGTACTGCTGTCAGTGTGCCCTACAATCCCCTCCTCCTTCTACCTCGCTCCCTGTGAAAGTAAGTGAGGCGTGATGCAGGCACGTGACCTTCACGTCCCTGCATCACATCACTAAGCCGAGGAGAGCTCTTGGTTTAGAAAGATATTGGATATGTGACCCAAAGTTGGGGCTCTAAAGTTTAGAGTTAAGATTAGAGTTAATACCATCTAGCAGAGAAGCCTTGAAAGTGGCGGATAACTTATCACATATCTGTAGATATCTGTAACTAATTCTCTGACTTTTATTTTAAAGATAGGAGATCATGATTAGTAACTGAGTAATGGCTAGAGTGTCAGGCCATGTTTTGTTTTTTGTGCAAATTTCCCTTGTTTTGTGCACCTGCACTATATATTACTTTATATACCGATTTGAAGCAACCTCCAATTTGGATGTGTGTTTTAGAGCCTGTCTGGGATTGCAGCTGAGAGGGGGTGCGGTCTCAGAGTGGCAATTTTGGAGACGCAGGAATCTCCTTGTGAGGTGAGCTCTTGGTTTA
>WWET01007628.1:20563-32817 GCA_011038615.1 Limnodynastes dumerilii | reverse complement strand
TATGCCTGTGTCAGGCCCAGGGGGCCTGATCCAGAGCTACAATGGAGCGCTGAGCATAGTAACGCTCAGCGTTACATCGTGGACTCCCCCTGACACTCCCCCTGCCCCCAGTGTACTTACCCTCGTTTACGCCGGCTGAAGGCTACCTTAACTTCAGCCGGTGTGAGCGAGGGTAATGATAACGCTGCCCTCCCAGCCTCATTACCCTCCCTCCCCCCGCCTTCCTACACTAACTACAGCAAAGTAACGCTGGGGTTAGTAATGTACGCACGTACCTAAGCAACATTGGCGTATCTATAGTGGGGGCAGGGGGCCCTGTGGCATGCATCCTGCACCCAGGGTTGGCAGGGGAAGGGGGGGGGGTGCATTCAGCGTCTATTTCTTCCCTCCAAAATCTCCCAGTGGGAAGAAATAGATGCCGAATGAGCCCCCCCTTTCCCCTGCAGTGGGACTGTCCCTATTCGCGGGCTGAAAAAGAGGTGGAGCTTACAACACTGTTAGGCCCCCCCCCTTTTGAGGTCCGCTAATTGGGACAGTCCTGTCTCAGGTAAGGGGGGCTATGTACAAATCCTGCACAAGGGTGCCCTTACTTCTAAATATACACGTAGGCCCGTATTCAGACCTCCGTATTCTGTGCCTGTCCATCCGTAACTAACCGACTGAAGTTACTGGGCATGCGTAGTAATAATTGTACGCTATTAACGTACGATTGCGTACACGCGGTCTTAAAGACCGGGCACAGAAGAGGGAGGTCTGAATACGGGCCGTAGAGTTAAGGTTGCCCTACTTATTACACACGTATCTGTGAATGCGCTCCATAAGTCTTGGAAACATATCTCACCGTTCCTGTATTTGTTTACTGTATGTTGAGATGTAGATATTTATATGAAAAACATACAGGGAGATGATTTGGAAACCGCTGCTGGAGTATCCTCCCCATGTTTTAGCCCCCTGAAGGCTACTGTGGTCTTTATTTTCCTCTAACATGGCAATCTATGTATAGAACGCTGGAGGTGGGGGGTTGACTGGGGGGATTCCTGCACTTTCTACAGGGAATACCAGAAAAAGACGAAATCCGTTTCCATGGAAACATGTTTCTCAACACGCTCTCCTGTCGGGAACACAATCTGGCAGGCGGGGACTTGTACAGAAAGTATGACAAATGTCACTTTTCCATCCCAAGGATCTAAATGAGTTCATTTATTTTTTTCCAATGATTTATTATTGTTTAATAGATGAGGTAACGCAGCATGGCTGCAATAGTCACATCACCAAGGTATTTATCACTGTATATTTCACACTATACCACAGCCATAACCATCCTCCATCTATAAGCCCCTTCACGTTTCTATGGTAACAAATTTAATTTTCGGTTGTAATGTTTCTAAATTGCTGAAGAATCTGTGAAGTCAACATCATGACAACAATTGTATATGTTACTCTTTATGTCCGGTAATGAATGGATGAGCGCTGAATCCTCCAGGGTCTCCGATGCTTTGTACTATGTTGTGTACATGTGTTCTATATGTGTACTATGCTGTGTATATGTGCTCTATGTGTGTGCTATGTTGTGTATATGTGCTCTTTATGTGTACTATGCTGTGTATATGTGCTCTATATGGGTACTATGTTGTGTATATGTGCTCTATATGTGTACTATGCTGTGTATATGTGCTCTATAAGTGTACTATGTTGTGTATATATGTGCACTATGTTCTGTATATGTGCTCTAGATGTGTGCTATGTTGTGTATATGTGCTCTATATGTGTACTATGTTGTGTATATGTGCTCTATGTTTGTGCTATGTTGTGTATATGTGCTCTATATGTGTACTATGCTGTGTATATGTGCTCTATATGGGTACTATGTTGTGTATATGTGCACTATATGTGTACTATGCTGTGTATATGTGCACTATGCTGTGTATATGTGCTTTATATGTGTGCTATGTTGTGTATATGTGCTCTATATGTGCACTATGCTGTGTATATGTGCTTTATATGTGTGCTATGTTGTGTATATGTACTCTATATGTGTACTATGCTGTGTATATGTGATCTATATGGGTACTATGTTGTGTATATGTACTCTATATGTGTAATATGCTGTGTATATGTGCTCTATATGTGTACTATGTTGTGTATATGTGCTCTATATGTGTGCTATGTTGTGTATATGTGCTCTATATGTGTACTATGCTGTGTATATGTGCACTATGCTGTGTATATGTGCTCTATATGTGTGCTATGTTGTGTATATGTGCTCTATATGTGTACTATGCTGTATATATGTGCTCTATATGGGTACTATGTTGTGTATATGTGCTCTATATGTGTACTATGTTGTGTATATATGTGCACTATGTTCTGTATATGTGCTCTATATGTGCACTATGCTGTGTATATGTGCTCTATATGTGTACTATGCTGTGTATATGTGTGCTATGTTATGTATATGTACTCTATATGTGTACTATGCTGTGTATATGTGCTCTATATGGGTACTATGTTGTGTATATGTACTCTATATGTGTAATATGCTGTGTATATGTGCGCTATGCTGTGTATATGTGTTTTATATGTGTGCTATGTTGTGTATATGTACTCTATATGTGTACTATGCTGTGTATATGTGCTCTATATGTGTACTATGCTGTGTATATGTGTACTATGCTGTGTATATGTGCTTTATATGTGTGCTATGTTGTGTATATGTACTCTTGTACTATGTTTTATTTTTTTATGTGATTATTTATAGCTGCAATCTGTCTAAAACTAAACATAGAAGCCCATATTCAAACTCGTATACGGGTTTGGATATCGACCACTTTTGCATTGTGCCTCGTTTCTGCGTGGGTGTACTCTGCTGCTCTGATGATCTGTCTTTCGACAGATCACTTTGCGGCAATTAAGCGATGGATGCCATCAGTTTTCAGCAGTTTTTGGCAAGACGGCATCATTTCCTGCGACTGCTGTGTCTTAGAAGTGTCCAACAGCAACATATAGGTTTATCTTCATCCTAACCTTAGCCATTCCCTTCATGCAAACTAACCCTAAGCTTCCCCTGACCCTAATCCTTCTCTAACCCTACCCTCTACATCCTGCAGCCTAACCTTAAGCCTCCCTCTAACCCTACCCTTTCTCGTCCCGCAGCCTAACCTTAACCCTGCCCTCTCCATAGCCTGACCCTAATCCTCCTCCTCCCACCGCCTAACCTTAACCCTCCTTTCTCTGCAGCTTGGGAAATAAAAACATTCCTATTTGCCTTTCCAGTAAAGAAATATTCTTTATTAAAAAACCTTCAGAGCTGATGCAGCCATGATTAAGCGGTCGGCAAGAAATAATAATAATAATATTAATAATAAAAATAATAATAATAAAAACAATAATAATAAATAATAATATTAATAATAATATTAATAATAATAGAAGTCAGAATCCGGTTCAGAATTATGATCTATTTTCCAGTGGTAGTTTATGTTGCTTCGGAATCATGTTTCAGAACAGGCCGGCTGGAGTGACCCCTTGTACCACTTATTTTACGGGTCCGCTAGACCTCTATATTTAAATCAGACAGGATTAGGATATGTAAGTACAGAAGTCACAATATTTCCATTAAAGAGATGATTAAAAAAATACAAGCTCTGCATAATATGATAAACAGCACACCGACACGTTCCTGCGGAATAGTGTAAATATGGGCTCCTAAAAACTATTCCAGTCCCACATTATGGCCCTGATTCAGAGATTGAAAATAAGAACTTAAAGTTACACCTGGGCTAAACCATGTTGATTTCAGGGGAGTCAAATTTCATTTGTTGCAACAGTATTATAGTTAAAAGGTGATGTTTCCCAGCTCAAGTCTAATTAGCAGTTTAAAAGTGAAGCTGATCAGGTATCTGTGTGCAATAAGTAAAAGCAAAGCATTCTCCCTGCATGCACAGAATAAAATTAACTTGACTCCCCCTGAAATCAACATGGTTTAGCCCAGGTGTAACTTTAAGTTCTTATTTTCAATCTCTGAATCAGGGCCTATATAACAACACATAACATCTTTGTTTTTTTCATATATACCGCCTTTTCTACAGATAAAAATGACATGTGAGCCCGCCCACCCACCCGCGCTACGTTGGATTTAGCGCAGTTGATTGACAGGGGGCGGGGATTAATGCCGCGATTTACATAACTCGCGTCATTAAGCCCCGACCCTCATTGTAATCAATAGCTTCCTTACGGGTTCTCCCGGAGGCAAGCTTTCAGTTGTCGGCAACCCTGCTCCTGCGCCTTGTCCTGAACCCATGAGCGCCCGTATCCGTTACTAAGCGGTGTGGATGCAACGCTCACTCACTCTGAAACAGGCTCTTTGCAAAGGTTTTAGCAGCAGATATTATCATGCAAGTTATAAGCAGATGGCAGCCAAAATCAAGGGGTACTGGACAGCCCTGGGGGACATGTTCCCTCTTTTCTCTCCGGCTTAGCCTGCCCTTGCTCAATGGCAAAAGAGATGGAGAATGCGGCCCGGAACAAAACGTAACAAAACGCTACGTAGATTATGTAAAATCGTTACAACGCATGCGTAGTAGCTATTATCAGTAAATTAAGGACGTATGTGCAATATGTCCGGGGTTGTGAATCCGGGTCTGCATCATTAAACCATGGTGACTCATGAAAGCAATAGCTCCTCACACCACTGCAGGATCACACGCTCCGTTATATTTATCACCTACCAAACGGTTTGGTTGTCAGTGATTTATGTCATTCATTACTAGCACAAGGAGCAGAGAGACTGATCTTATAAAATATTCACTTTTGAATTTAAATGTTTGCTTAATTTTTAACAGATGGGTTGAAAAAGCACTTTCCAGGAAGACTGAAGTATTAAAAGGTACTTATCTTGCTACCGAAGAAGACAAAACATGCAATATGGGATTGTTGCTTTAACAACAATTATTCACAGAACAATTCATTCTGCAAATTCAATAATGTAAAAGAGTTTACCTCTCTCTAGGCTCTATTCTCTATAACACCTTTCCTTTTAGTTAACACATAATTACTAAGAATAAATTAGGTGATAGTCAATTTTCACTACTACCCAAGGCCAGGGCCACAGAGATTGTGTGGCCCAGGATACATCCATGGAGCCCCGCCCCCAATGTGATGTCATTGGTGCGTTAACATCTGGATGGTCAGTGCCCATTGTCCCGCTGCTGCTGCTACCTATAGTTCTTCAAACACCTCCACTGAATAACAGCATTTTAACACATAATACTTTCTAGCTCTTCTTTACCATTTTGTTTGGTAGTTACAAAGTGTATTAATGACAGGAAATGTATTCTTTGTCTGTTGTATTAATGGAGAATTTCCTGGGACTATATCCAGGAAAATCATTCATTGGGACAAAATCATCCCCAACACAATTTGTAAAAGACACCCTGAAAAAAAATCGGTTGGAGTCCTCGCTACGATGGCTGCCTTTCTGAAGTAGAGACAGCCGAAAGTTTATTTTATAGCTACCATTTCAGATTCTTTTTTTATGAATGGGTGAGTGTGCAGATCGGCCTACTCACCCATTAATTTTTCGGAAGCGCCATCGGATAAGCCGCACACCTGCCACAGGAGAGGTAAGTAATCTCTCTGGTGACTTCTAGTGTAAGGGAGAAGGTTAGGCTCTGGGGAAGGGAGGGTTAGGGTTAGTGTTAGGATCAGGCTGTAGGGAAGGGAGACTTAGGGTCAGGCTGTGGGGAAGGGAGGGTTAGGGTCAGGCTAGGGAGAAGGGAGGGTTAGGGTCAGGCTGTGGGGAAGAGAGGGTAGGGTCATGCTGTGGGGAAGGGAGGGTTAGGGTCAGGCTGTGGGGAAGGGAGGGTTAGGATCAGGCTGTGGGGAAGGGAGGGTTAGGGTTAGGGTAACAGAAGGGGATGGTTAGGGAACAGGTTGGGGATACTTAACATTCGTAGCACTGTGTTCGGTGCTCCTGGGATTAATTGCTTTGCCTCTTCGAAACAGAAACAGAAACAATCGATTTCCCAGCCGGTTCCGAATGAAATAGGGCCGGTTGCAACGGGGACCCACACCCCAAAAAAATACACCCCAAACCACCTACCCACACCCAGATTCTTGTGCCCTTACAATGCACCAGGTAAGAAAACAATTTACAAAACAATGCAAAATCCTCTCCACCTCAAATTCTTGGTGACCATGAATGAATGAATGAATCCCATAGAGAACGCCCTTCATAGAGGCCTGATCCAGACTACATAACGACAGCCAATTTACCCATGTTTCATGCCTCAGTCTGACTGTGGGAACGCACTAAGCATGTGTGCGGCAGATGTTACCTTTCTTATCTCTGTTCTTCAGTATCTGGTAGCTAATTCCATATGATAAGGTGTGCACACCCTACGCAAGCCGATTGTACGCATTGTGGGCAGAGGGAGGCATTTCCATTGTACAGTATGGGTTGTGTCAGGCTCTTATGTACAATGAGGAAAAGGCAGGGTTCTGAACACATGTCAGCTAAGTCACGTGCATGCGAGGGAAATGCCATGGGGAGGGGCACTGGTCCAGATCCAGACCCCCGCACGCCCCTCGTACTCCCCGCTGTCGGTAGAAAATCTGGACACTTACGTGTGCAGATTCCAACCTTAACATTTATGACTAGGGGCCAGATTTACTAAGCTGCGGTTTTGAAAAACTGGAGATGTTGCCCCTAGCAACCAATCAGATTCTAGCTCTCGCTTTCCTATTACATACTATAGAATGTCAGCTAGAATGTGATTGGTTGCTATGGGCAACATCTCCACTTTTCCAAACCCGCAGCTTAGTAAATCTGGACCCTGGTCTGTGGCAGTCGTACGGACTCATCGTAACTGGGCTTCCCCCTCCCCCGACCCCTAATTTACATGGCTATTCCCACCTGTATGGCAGGTATACAGCCATCGTAACAGAAGGGTCTGCCCCCTTTAGCATAAGTACTGACGTACGTAACTTCGCTCATTCCGCTAGTACTACCGCTGTCGGAACATCTGACCTGTGCATGCGCAAATGTTTCGAGACAGAGGACAAATGCAAATGACTTGTCTATGTCCCGTCGGACTTAGTTCTGGACCCGACCCATTATCCTTAGTTGCGTGTAACTTAGGCACGTTTGCGTACGTAAAACGTTCTGAAGTCTGGATCAGGCACCATGATTGATTTTTGCATATAGACATTCTACAAAGGTAGAAGATTTCATCTATCGGACATCATGTTATTGAGATGTCCTGACCTACTGACCTATCAGAAACTGAGCTGTGTATTTTTATAACTGTGATTTCATTTATTACCTAGATCCATGTGTACAAAATGTCTTTAATGCCTTTAATAAATGTACCTACATCAGAACTATGCAGCTATTGCTTGCATCTAATCGACAGCCGCTTAATACATACATGCCACTAGGGGCAGACTTCCCGGCTGGCTGGGGGCTTATGAGGCCACTCAGAAAAGAGCTAGGATGTTCACAGTAATGGGTGGTGGCACTAATAGGTTGTCTGTATACAATGGAGGTCAGTAGGATGCTCTCTGTATTGTATTTGAAGGACACAATGATGGCCTCTATATTGGGTGGAGGCTACTAGGATGCTACTGTTCTCAGTAATGGATTGTGGGCACTAATAGGTTGTCTGTATACAATGGAGGCCAGTAGGATTATCTCTGTATTGTATTTGGAAGACACAGAGGACACAGTAATGCTTTCTGTATTAGATGGCGGTTACTAGGGTTCTACCTGCATTGTATAAAAGTCACAATAAATCTCTTTATTGTATTGTGCAATACTAGTCAGTAGATGTTGCATTAGACTGTAACTCTTTTACATATCTGGCTATACATTATTCTGCCCACATGATATTTTTGCATTGCTCTGATACTTATTATGTATTAATCCATCTCTCTTCCTTGTTAGTCCCACCTCTAGTCGATCGCGCACACACACAGGACCACCCTGAATTCCCAGTCCGCCTGTACAAGCCCCTGTGTGCCCATCTCCCCAACATGCATCTGTCCCAAAACTGAGTAAACAGATGTATAAGTTCTTGTGTCTTCTCATCATATGTTTCTACAATATGTTTATTTATCCAGAGATAATTAACCATCTCAAAATGCCATTTGCATTGAACTTTTGCACTCTCCGTCCATTACTCTTCTTTATTAAAGTCTTGGCCGTGAGCGCTGTTATGTAAACCGCCTTCCAATCGTCTTCTTCTTTTTAATGATTAGAAGTTGTTGAGCACAGAGAGCCTCGTATCTCAGCACAATTATCTGTGTGGATAGAGGCTGCATTATTGCACAAAACACACAGAAACATGTTATCCCAGGGGCCATGAGCGTTTTATAGACACCCCTATTCTGCATAAGCTACACAGTAACAAGCTACAAGTGACGGTAATACAGGCTGACATTTCTGTTTATTAAAACGCTGCTGCTGTTGGGAGTCGCGGTGTAAAAAGCATCAAATAGGCGGCAATAAATCAATAAAAATTGATTTGATTTGCTTTGCTTGGAGCACTGTGCTTGAGGCTCACATATCTATCAGTCCGTTCATCCCTTTGTATGTAAACATAGTGAATATTATTAATGTTATAATCTTATTATTATTAATATTTTGAATAAAAAGCCAGTTTTCTTTTTTATGACCTTGCTTTAGATACTTAGCAGCATATTTCATTAATCACTCTCAGGGCTAGATTTACTAAACTTGTCAGAAGGAAAAAATGGAGTTGTTGAACATAGCAACCAATCAGATTCTAGCTAACATTCTCTAGTATGTAATAAGAAAGTAATAGTAAAGTGAGAGCTAGAATCTGATTGGTTGCTAGGGGCACCATCTCCATTGTTCCTTTTGAGAAGTTTAGTAAATCTAGCCCTCAGTCTGTGTAGTCCGGGGGTCTACTTATACACTGAGCCAAGTACCATCGACACATGTTCTAAATTATTGCAATAAATGTATTGTAATTAAGTTCATTATGTAAAAATGTCTCCTATGTTTAAACCAAATGACTGAATCATGGGGCAACACTTCATTTATTGCCAAGCAAAATAGTTATTTGGGGGAAACTTTGTAGTCTGAATGTTACATTGGATTTAGCTCTAAATGTTTTTAGATAATTGTTCCCTTACTGAAATAAATAAAAAAACATTTTTTAGACAGGGGCTACTTCCAAATCGTCCAAATAGTCTCAAATCGTACAAAAGTAAACACATGAAATATATATTGGCCTTTTATTCATTATAGTAACAGCTAAGCATAGTGATCTGATTCAGTCAATGATATTTAATGAATAGTAAAACTCTATTTTGGGCCGTATAACATATACATCTGGTGTTTAGCGCTTTTTCCTACTGCACATGCGTAGTACATTTTTTACATTCCCTATATATCTTTTCCTGCAATATACGTAAGAAAAAGATACGTAGAGAAAAAAATGTACTACGCATGCGCAGTAGGAAAAAACGCGAAACACCGGACGTATATGTTATACATCCAGGAGTCTGCATACGGCCCTTTGTCAGTAATGGAGTTTATTCTTGCTTGAGATGCTGTGTCTACACAAATTGTTACTACAATTCTATACAACACTTAATACTAATTACTTATATACAGTTATATATCCCGAAAAAGAAAAACACAATAGACAATTGTGAGTGACTCAACCGACCGCTGGTTGGGTGACCCTTAAATACAGAGTTGGAATATTCCTGAATGATTGTGGAGTAAAGGCCTAAAATATTTGTGTGTCTTAACTTCTAGAATGCTCCAGTAGATTCCCATATGCACACACTGGACAGTATTCACAGTTGAGTGAGTTATCTGTGGACAGATCCGCAGCTAACTCCCTCTTCCAGCCTCTGACCCCCCCCTCCTTCATTTTAAGGTACCTTATGGCATTTCCGAGTGCCATAGGTCTACCTTATCTAACCGTGTGTAGTTTCCTTCTTAAGAAGGAAACTCCGCACGGACATTGCCCCTCCCCCGCCCTCCCCGGTTAATCTAAATCCCTTCCCCCTCACACTTCTACCTAAACACTCGCCGAGGTGGCATTGCGACGCCTCTTTCTAAATAAATTACTCCGAGCTGTCTTTAAAGATCACGCGGAGGCAATCTACGTACCTAACTGGCACGTAGATGGCGTAAATGTACTACTGCACATGTGGGGTAGGTCATTTCGCAAATCTACGCAGGTGTGAAAACGACCCCCAGTCACCAGAAAACGGGAGGCCCCTCTGGCATCGGAACAATTGGGTGCTATACTTTGGTTGTTTTGCAGCCCCACAGGGAGGTGAGTAATGGCAGGTGCCCCGACCAGGGTAAAATATTCTCATAGGCTGCTAGACTGAGTGTAAGAAATAAAAGGTGATGTGACCCTCGTCTGCCCCTTCATCTGATTACATTCAGCCGGATGTTGGACATGTCGAGTTGATTCATTTTCTAAAGATCTCTCTGCATTTCCTGATCTAATTGTGCTCTCAGCACTATGGATTAGGCATAACTAACACAGGTTTAATTTGCATTTGTTTAATACATATGTGCAGTGTTTCTGCGAAATAGAAAGTACCGGGAACTGGCAGTACCTTGCATATTAATTGCAGCAATTACTTTTATTGTTAACGATGAATAAATAATCAAAGGAACAACTGTTAAGCAAAAAAAAGCAAGAGCCCAACTGATTCACTAAGTACATACAAACAGCAGCACACTGGGTTGTGTTGAATCAAAGTCCTGGTTCCCTTAATACGTCACAGAATAATGATTTTCGACACAATTCCGCAAAGTGGGCGTATTCTAAGTGGACGCATGCGAGGGAAATGCAAGGGGGCTCATCGAGGCATAAGCAATCTATTTCCCAGCCAGTTCGGAACAGGCTGGGGGCGAATGGCCCTATCGAAATAGGGCCGTTCGCAACGGGGACCCCGACTCCTCTAGCTCACCTGGATATCAACATGCTCCTGTTCACTGGCATTCTCGTGCCTGCCACTCTCCAGAATTCTGGCACTTCCCACGCTCTGGAATTCTTGATTGTCCTGCTCAAAGAAATTCTGGAGCCTCCTGCTCACTGGAATTCTTGACCTGGTTATTCTAGAACCTTAAGTTTGCGGGGATTTCTAAATATTCCCATTCACTGGAATTCTAGTGTCTGCCACTCTCCAGAATTCTGGCTCCTCCCACTCTCTGAAATTCTAGAGCATCCCGCTCACCGGAATTTTGGAGCCCTTGGCACTCTTCCATTTTAGATTTTTACATCCTCCTGTTCAGTGGAATTCTAGATCCACCTACCCTAAGAGATTCTAGAGCAGTGTTTCCCAACCTCAGTCCTCAGGGACCCTTAACAGTCCATATTTTCTAGGTTTCCTTAAAGAATCACAAGTGATATAATGAGCAGCACCTGTGGAGCTTTTAAAATGTGACAGTTAGTAATGAACACACCTGTGCTCCAGCAGTGACACCTGGAAAACATGCACTGTTAGGGGTCCCTGAGGACCGTGCTTGGGAAACACTGATCTAGAGTCTCATCCCCCGTGGAGCTCACTAGCATTCTACAGTCTCACTGAGTTTTCAAAGAGCTGGAAAGAATGCTGCCCAGCTGTTGTGGAACTACAAGTTCCAATATGGATTTATTGATGAAGAATAACTGTAGACGCACAGGTGTGGGGAGTCCCTGGTCTGATGGGCTGCTTTTAAAATTGGGATAGCTGAAAGTTCTTTTTCGGCTGTCTCTATTTCAAATGGCAGCCATTTCAGTGTTATTTTATGAAAGAAGGAGTATGACGGCATACTCTCCCATCTATTTTCACCATATATTTGCCACACTTGCCGCTAGTCCTCTCTGGGGACTCTTAGTGTTAGAAGGGGGGAGGTTAGGGTTAGACTTTTAGGAAGGCAGGGTTAAGGCCATTGATTGGGAAGGTTATGGTCAGGCTGCGGGGAAGGGAGGGTTAGGGTCAGGCTGCAGGGAAGGGAGGGTTAGGATCAGGCAGCGGGGAAGTAAGGGTTAGGGTCAGGCTGCGGGGAAGGAAGGGTTAGGGTCAGGCTGTGGGGAAGGGAGGGTTAGGGTCAGGCTGCGGGGAAGGGAGGGTTAGGGTCAGGCTGCAGGGAAGGGAGGGTTAGGATCAGGCAGCGGGGAAGTAAGGGTTAGGGTCAGGCTGCGGGGAAGGGAGGATTAGGGTCAGGCTGCAGGGAAGGGAGGGTTAGGGTCAGGCTGCAGGGGAGGGAGGGTTAG
>WWET01007627.1:33199-48751 GCA_011038615.1 Limnodynastes dumerilii | reverse complement strand
GCATTGGGGACACGAAGGGGACAGACAGGGGGGACATTGGGGACGGAGAGACACACATGTGGTGTGTGTGCGTGTGTGTCCCGGGCAGTAGCCTCTGGAGGCCGGACATGACATGGCATTGGGGACATTGGGGACATGAAGGGGACGGACGGGGGGGCATTGGGGACGCAGAGACACACATGTGGTGTGTGTGTGTCCTGGACACACACACACACCACAGCTGCAGCACCGGTGGAGCGTGCGCTAGCACGCCCTCTGCTGGAAAAAAAAAAACTACTACGTAAGTAGCGTAGCCAGCGGCCTCTGCAGCAGGGGGCCGCAAAGATAAACAAGTACCAAAAATCTTCATACTCTGAACATAAATAAATAAAACACATAAATAAAGGAAGGATTTTTAAAAGTTTTTTTTTTTTTTTCCCTTTTTAATGAACAGCAGTGCTGCACATTCCCGGGCCCCTCGTCAGGTCCGGGCCCGGGTAATTAGAACCCCCTCCCCCCCCTCTCGGCGGTACTGTGCACCGCTCATACAGGAAGATTTTGTATGAGCTGCTGCAGCAGTTACATAGAGCAGTGCTCTATGTAACTACTGTATCAGCTCATACAGGAACGTCCCGTATGAGCACTGCAGCATGGAGTGCGGGTGTCCGGCGCCTGTCTAACATGGCGCCGGGATGCACCGCATCCCCCCGCGGAGCGGGTCGCGCCGGCCCTAACAAGGGCAATTATACAGCAAGCAAACACACAATCAAACACAAAGGTAATTACAGAGGTAAATGAGGGAAGGCAAAGGATATGGAGACAACGGGAGCAATATAGGAACACAATGGGACACTCAGTAATCGATGAAACAGGAAGCTAAGTAAGAGAGAGATAAGAGGCAAGAGAAGAGAAAGAGCAGGCACAGACAGACAAGCTGGAGCTATAACCGGTAAAGGAGAGAGGGCTGGAGACGCTTAAATAGGGGCTGGCAGTCCCTTATAGGGCAGGAGGTAGACACAGAATTATTGGAGTTGTCTTGGCAATGGCCAGGATGCAGGTAAGTAGAGAGGAGATCAGCGCCTGCCTACCCGGCCAGCGCTGACTCCACATGTTTAATTTGCATACCGTCACGCCCCTGTGACAGTATGCATGTCAGAGGGAGCATGGTGCCACGCTGGGAGCAGAAACAGAGCACCCTGTGGGGAGAGGAGTCGCATGCCGTTCTGACGACATGAGATGAAGGAGAGAGGCACCCTGGTGTGAGTATCTGCCACTCTGACGGCATACAATGACAGAGAGAGACGTCCTGCGGTAAGCTATCTGCCGTTCTGACGGCATGTAACACCCATAACCTTGAACCTGAGGTTTGTGGGTACTTAGGACAACAGAGGTGAATGTGTGCGTAAGACACTAAAATGTAGAAGTGAGTTTGGGCAAAAGACAGAGGAAAGCAGACGTGACTGGAAGAAGAAGACAGAGGAAAACCGAGGTGAGTGTGAGCAGAACACAGAGAAAAACAGAGGTGAAAAAACAGAGGTTTAATGCAAAAAAAAATGGATGGGAGTGGGTGTAGAAAAAATGGAAAAGTAGAAGTGAGTGGGTTCAAAAGATTGAGGAAAACAGAGGTAAGTGAGTGCAAAGGAAAAGGGAAAGCTGAGGTGAGTGGATGCAAATGACAGCAGAGGTGACTGGGTTTAAGAAATAATGAAAGCAAATGTGAGTGTGAACAAAAGACAAATGTAAGCAAAGGTGAGAGTGAGCAGAAGGCAGGGTAAAGTGAAGTGAGTAGGCACAGACGGTGGTAGATCTGTTTGAACATAATTGGTCCCCTGACAGGTGCTTACTCATGCAATCAGGATTAATAATATGGAATTATCTAACAAGATATTGTTGTGCATATTATAGCAGATAGAAGAAAAGAACTAAATGGCTATGAAATATATAAGAAGAAAACAGCTGTATCTTCTTCCATTCATTGCTCCTATTCTGATTGCACTTACAATCATAATTTCAGTCTAATATACAATAATAGCTTTCAGGCCACTCGTCGTAATATTCTTTTCTGAGAATTCAACAAATTTTAAATAGTAAAGTAGTCACTGCATGAACATTAACTCTTTCTGCTATCATGGAAGAATAGTTCAGATCCCACCCTTATCCTAATTACTCTTTTATAAGCTCTTTTCAGATGATTATTGTCCTCATTCAGCATCATTATTTAACTGTTGAACATGTATTAAGGATTAATTGTTGTTTAAGTTATTTTTTTTAGATGATAGTGATGGTAATTTCTGAAAAGAACAGTAGTTAATTGTCTATTAATTTTACTCTTCATTTTCTGCTTAGCTTTGTAGAAATGTAGCCTGAGGGTTACATACTTCTTAGGAGAACTGAGGTATGGGTTTTCCTCTGTGTATTAGTAGATGTTTTGGAGATGCACCAGAAAAAACTCTACTGTTACTTCAGTTGGCCAATATTCTCTAATTCCTATTTATGGTTTCTTTAGACTGTATTAAACTTTATTATAGAAACTACTGATTTCTCCACATTTATTTTTGTTGTCTGAGATCAAACTCTGCTGTTCAGAATAGACAGCTTTTAAAGAAATCTTATAAACTCTGTAATGTTGATGTCTTGCTTTTTTAATTATATCTAAATACATTAAGAAAAATAAATTTTCACCACACTTGATACTTATACTTTTAAAAATATTTAGAAGTTTTGTTTGTTAACAATTTAATAATCATAATCTCTAAATGTTGGCAAAGTAAAGGCAGAGTGAAGTCACAAAATGAAATAATTAATGAACAATTATGCCAAATTAAATAGACATGACAGTCCATTTTAGGCTCACCCTCTGAGATGAAGGCCCTGATTCAGAGATTGAAAATAAGAACTTAAAGTTACACCTGGGCTAAACCATGTTGATTTCAGGGGAGTCAAAATTCATTTGTTGCAACAGTATTATAGTTAAAAGGTGATGTTTCCCAGCTCAAGTCTATTTAGCAGTTTAAAAGTGAAGCTGATTGGGTATCTGTGTGCAATAAGTAAAAGCAAAGCATTCTCTCTGCATGCATAGAATAAAATTAACTTGACTCCCCCTGAAATCAACATGGTTTTGCCCAGGTGTAACTTTAAGTTCTTATTTTCAGCCTCTGAATCAGGCCCAAAGTCTGGAACTCTTGGCAGCAGTTGTTTTTTTGTTCCTTATATTTACACAGAAGTCACTTTTGGGTCCTCGGATGCACCTCATCCATTATATATATAACAAACAGTAGGGGGTGCTTGCGTCTTAGTAACTAAATATGAATTTCTATCTTTAAAATATAGTTACGAAAATCTGCAGAAATTTGATAAGCTGCTCCGCCAACATCAAGGCTTCTCTTCATATTTAGTTACTGAGTAATGGCTAGAGTGCCAGGCAATGCCTTGTTTTTTGTACAAATTCCCTGTGCCTAGTGCACCTGCCGTGTATATTACTTTACAGACTGATTTGGATGTAGCAGCCTCTTTTTGGATATTGTGTTTTAAAGTCTCTCTGAGATCACAGCTGTGAGGGAGTGTGGTCTCAGAGGAGCATTTGGAGAGCTGGGGAGACTCCATGAGGTATGCTCTTAGTTTGGAAAGAAATTGGATATTTGAGCTAAAGTTAGGGCTCTATTTAGAGTTAATATTAGAGTTAGGACTGCTCCCACAGAGAAGCCTTGATGTTGGCAGAGCAGCTTATCAAATTTCTGCAGATTTATATAGATATTGAAATACCCAGGTATCCAGCACTCCAGTAATGAATACACAAGCCTTAGTAGATGCAAATAGCAAAGTAGTTTATAGGCAATGATATATCAAGCAAATTCATACACAGGTGAGTGTACAGCAGGTAGGGGTGCATGGGTCATAAAAACATGAGAGCTGTTCATCAGGGCAATGTGATGTTGGAGTGGTAGGAAATGATTCACATGAGTCTAAATAAAGTAAAGACAATGGGCCAGATCCAAAACAACGCTTGTGAGGGAATTTACGCGTGGCGGAGACGTAAAATCGCCTTTTGGTAAGTACTGCGCATGCGCACCATAGAAAATACGCTCTTTACGTAGTGTAATTGTGAATGTATGGGCCATTCACGTATGTGTCACGTAAATACTTACGCGTGGGCGTGCCAATTTTACGTGTGTCTGAAATACGTTAAGTAGGCGGGGTTTGTTTTTAAAGTGTACAGTATGGGCGTGCTTAGCTGCAAGAATACGTGTTGCCCATACGTACGTGTGCGGATCACTGCGGTGGTTACGTTGCCAAAAGTTAAGGTAGGGTTTGAAAAGCGTATCTTGACAAAATACGTACATTCAAGGGGTGTGACAAGGGGAGTGTATAGAAGGTACGCACACATAAACACGCTACGCGAGTAAACGTACAGCAAACGTAGTTCTGGATCTACCCCAATGTCAGCATAAAGGCAAAACTGTTTCAGCAAATAGCAGGTACATAACACAGTAATGCCAGCGGAGGGCAGTGAACCAAACATACTACCAGAGCCCAACAGCCGTTTCGGTGCGTGGACCGCACCATCCTCAGGGGAACAACATCAGCAAAGGAACACAGCAATGATAATGAAGTGCACAGATACCGCTATAAATAACTCACAAGTGTTGCTCTGCCCACCGCATGCAAGCTGCACTGCCGCCCGACCACTGATGTATTTCCAGATGCAACCCAGAGGCGAGAACCTGTCAGTCAGGAATATACAGCGCATCCGACGGGCATCGCCTGCAGCTCCGCCCAGGGGGGGAGTGCAGGTCTGACCAGTCGGCGTCTGTGGTTGCCTAGGTGACAGGCAACAGGCTCCGGGCGCATCCAGTATACATATTGTGTCAGGCAGGGTACTTGAGCAGTGGAGGGTTGAAGCAGAACTGGGGTGATGCAGGGCAGGAAAAAAGGGGGCTCAGACAACGGGGGAAAAACCACTAATGGGTAGAGAAAAGCAGCATAACAAGAAAACGTGGGTAGGGGATGGGAGTCACGAAACCCCGCAGGGCAATCCATCAGCAGGGATCAGTACAACACATGATGAAATAAATGAGGCACATATGATGAGCATCATAGTGCTAAAACAATGTGTGCCAACAAAAGCGAAAGAATGGTGTATACTGCCCCACTGGAAAACACCTACTACATGTGCTGTTGGTGATTGATAAAGTCAACGTTGACCAAGACAGCATCAAGAGGGATATTGCCACATTGGAGAACACTGCCCTGCCTGCGTTTGCCACCGACAACACCGCTCAAAAATCTGGAAGAAAATCTACAACGGTTTGAAGGCGACCTGTTGACATTTAAAAAGCAAAAGTACAGAGCTGTTAAAAAAGATTACAAGCATAACAAAGTCTACCCTTGGACACAGTACGGATACCAACCACAGCTGCTTTTCAGATGAAGGAGAAGATTCAACAGGGATCACCCCTTCCCCGACCTTGATTCCCAGACGTCACAAAGCGATTCAGAGAGCATGCAGAGGGAGAAAACCAACAAACCTGCTTTTTTCGGGAGGCCATTCCTACCCGAAGCAAACAACAACATCTAAAAAAAACCCTGCAGACTCGGGGGGGAGGAGACACCGCAGGAAAACCCAGTCAGGGACAGAGAAAGAGACAGTAATCTTCAATCTGTCTACCTACACACCTACCCCTGCAGAGTTGGCAGTACTTAGCAAGGGTCTATCTTTTGTGGAAATGAACACTCATGACAGGTTTAACTTTGAAGGCGAACTGTATAAATTTTAGCGTCTTCTAAAACTTAGAGACTTCTTTTCAGACAAAGTGTCTACTATTGTCCCCTCTGGATTACCGACTGCCAAATCAACCTTCAATAACCCGTCCATTGAAACATTCATTAGACTGGTGCGGCGGGATGTCCTTTCAAAATGGAACTCCAGAAGAGCTTACTCTACCAACCTCACAGAGGAAGAAAGACTGGCAGTGAGAACCCTCAGTGACAATCATGGCATTACCATTCGGCCAGCGGACAAGGGAGGAGCTATAGTCCCCCAGGACAAGGTCGATTACATCCGGGAGGTCAACAGACAAACAGACAGCTCGCTGACCAGACCTGCAGTACCACCCTATCCTTTGATCCCACCAAGGACTTTAAGAATGAGATTAACCTTATTATCTCTACTGCAACTGAGAAAGGGTACATCACCACGGAAACGGCAAGATTTCTACGTCAGGACAACCCTGTCACACCGATTATATACATACTACCAAAAGTTCATAAGACTCTGGACCATCCCCCCGGGAGGCCGATTATTTCGTCCATGGGCTCTCTCAGTCAACCTCTCTCTCAGTTTGTGGACTACCTACTTCAACCAGTGGTGCAAGCGATCCCCAGCTTCATCAAGGACACTACTGCTTTTCTAAAGCATCTTAACACAGCCTCCACACTAGCGGGCAAATGCCTGTTGGTGACCCTGGATGTTAGCAGCCTATATACTATATTCCCCATACTCAGGGGATGGCTGCTATACACGAAGTCCTTACCCATTCTGACCTATACAGAGGTCCTCCAATAGAGTTTGTCATGTCACTCATCCGGTTCATTCTAACCAGGAATTATTTTCTGTTTCAGCACTCCTTTAATCTTTAGCTCCATGGCCCCATCCTATGCAAACCTTTATATGTACCAGTATGAGACTACCTATATGACCGGTAACTCCACATACTCACCTTTCATCAAAAAATATGTTCGCTACATAGATGATTTATTGTTCCTCTGGACAGGCTCAGAAGAGCAGCTAACACACTTCATCAATGATCTGAACCGCCTGAGTCCACCATCAGATTCACCCTCACATATGACAAAGACCAGATCAGCTTTCTGGATGGACAGCAAGGGTTTCCATACCGAATTATATCGCAAACCGACGGACGAGAACACTCTACTAAGAGCTGACAGTTACCATCCTCAACCACTGATCTCAGATGCTAAGAGTGGCACGCATCACCTCCGACCCTGCCAAATTGTCCCAAGCATTGGATGAAATGTGTAGCCGGTTTGAAGACAGAGGCTACAAGTCCAAAGAAATCAAGGCAGCCAAGGCAAGATGACTTACCCTAAAAAGAGATGCACTGCTTCAGAAGACGGACAAAGCGACCGCCACAGGACGCCTGGTTTTCTGTACTACCTTCTCCACTATTTCTGGAGACATCCGACAGGCTATTCACTCACACTGGCACATCCTGGCCACAGATCCCAGAATCGGTAATGCTGCCACCAATCCTCCTTTGATCAGCTACAAACGCAGCTCCAATCTGAAAGACTTATTGGTCAAAAATTACCTGACATACAAACATCCAACAGGTTGGCTTTCCCTCAAACCAGGTGTGTTCCGCTGCTCAGGATGCGTGAATTGCCAGTTCATGGTCACCAGAGATATCGTCAGACATACATCCATGGACCTGAGATTTTAGATTAAGCACAGACTCACCTGCGACAGTCATCATCTGCCCTTATTGTAAGATTTACGTCGGGAAAACTACACGCATGCTAAAAGAAAGGATTGCGATGCACAGGTCATCAATCAAAAAGGCCTATCAAAACATAGACTCCAAAACTCAACCTGTAGCCAGACATTTTGTGGAACACGGACATCTACTGAAGGATTTCAAGTGCATGCCAGTAGTCCATGCACCTCCATTGAGGTGAGGTGGTGACAGGGACACTTTGCTGCTCCAAAAAGAAGCGAGACTGACTTACCTTTTTAGGGCCATGTCACCCAATGGCCTAAATGCGGAATTTAATTTTTCTTGTTTTCTTTAATCTAATTCTCTTTAGTTATTGTTTTTCTGTCCCTGTTCCCCTCTTGTTTAAAAAACAGATACATACTGTATTACCTTTGATGTGGAAATACAAGGTGAACAGAACTTTTATCTGTTAGGCTACAAGTGGCCTAAATAACTAACTTTGAATTACTAACAACATCGGTGACCCCGATCCAAGGTAAAAACAAACTGGTACACATAAGAGTAGTGCTGTACCTTGTATTCTAAACTGTAATAAAATGTTATGAATAGTGCAAATCCTTTAGATGTAATATGAATGCAATAAAACTATAAAAAACAATTTTAATCAATTATATATAAAATAAAGAATTCTTACTGTATGTAGAAGAGAATGAACACAATACAGCAGCAGTGTTTTAAGACAGTGTCATATCCTAGCCATACTTGCCTCGCTCCCTAGCAGCAGGTATCGGCAGTATCCTACTTGCTGTTCAGAGCTACTTAATAGCCGACCAATGTGCAGGGAAATTTTTCCCTGCACATTGACCCACTACTAAAGCGTGTCTGCCGGGCCCCGCCCCCTATGTGATGTAATCAATGACATCACATAGGGGTGGGGCCCCGTGTGTGATGACGGCGGCCCTGCTAAAAGAAGTGTCTGAAATAGGTTGCAGAAGGTGAGCCCCCTGGATTTAGACATGACCTGTTGTGGGTGCAAATGTACCCAATGTTGACATAAACAGATTTCAGACAGTTTTCATGTCTGCATTCTAATCTGGATCAGGTGCACTTGCTTGGGCAAGACCTTACTGTACATTGACTTTGTTTTCCACCCATTCCCTCCCTCAACACACCCCCTCAGAATGCAAGCAACCAACGCTTGAGTTGTGTTCTGCTCGGAATGGGACAGGGATACATGCTCTTTAGTTTTGAGCTTGCACAGTAGAAAATATTGCAGAGAAATGTCATGTTAGCTAGCATGTAGTCACCTCTGGATCAGGGCCATTGTGTCAACAGCAATTTGTCTGTTGCTTTGCTTAGTTCCATTGAGAACTTCCCCGTAATTAGCTTAACTAATTACGAGCCTATTCATAACTCTGGCTAGCTTACAACTCATCGCTCCATTTGGTCTCTTTGAGAACTCCTTGTTTGGTCTTATTGAGAATTCTTTGTTGACTGCTGTGATACAGCATCGCCATTATAAAGTTTTAATAAGTTGTGTGCAAGTTGAATTGATTATTCTCTTGTTTGGAGCACCTGTATGGTCTAAAACTATTTTACATATTAGTATGTAAAATATTGTCTATATTGAATCATAATAATTAAATGACTGTTGAATACATTATATCATTGACAAACATAGATTGCTTTTCAATGCAGTCTCTTGTGTGCTGATTATTCCTTTAACCCCTTAGTTTTTCCAATGCAGGATTTCCCTGGATATTTAAATTATATCTTGGGGTTGACGCTATCATCTGGTTTTTCAGTGCAGTTTTATAGTGGTCACATTTGAATATCTTTGTTAATGTTGTTTTTTCTTCTATTTTCATGTGAGATGGTGCATTTTATATTCTACTGGGATTAGTAGATCAGGGTGAGTATATATTTTTATATTTCCATGCTTTAATTTGCACAATAAATAGATCCTTTTATTAAATATTGAGTCACTATTTTACTGAAACTCATTTTCCAGCTGCACCTGAATTGCTGTTTATTCTCTTGTCTTTACAGGGCTGCAAGAACCCTGCAGGAACACAGGATCAGTGTTGCTGTTGTAATGATATCTCATTCATTGCAGCTTCATCTAATTGTCCACATATCAGTGTGTACCACAAGCAACATCAGGCCTCCAGGATATCCCCCATCCACATGAACATTACTGGAAGCCCTAACGGAGGGTGACACTACATAACTGAAGCAAATTTGGCACCCAGGGGCACAATACCAAAAAACACAGGATTTTAGTTAAACACAGTAAGATACAGAACCTGAATTCTGGTTCAAAAAGGAAATTCCTCCTCCCATATCTCCACAAATAACCTACCCTTCTATTTGGGAAACACCCCCTTCTAAATCAATAAAATTCCAATTCAAGCCAATTAATAACCTTCTGGGTTATATATTCCTTAAGCTCAAATTAGTTAAGCTTAGTTATAAGAGAAGGGATATAATACAACACTTTCTGTGTATGCCTTTGATGCTAATTAAGCAACTTCAATGTCTAGTTTTTCGTTAAGAGACTATTGGCTTACAGTCCTCAGGATGCAATACAGATAACCATATGTTCAAAGCAGCAGTGAATTTCTTCTCTTTAAGCCTCATAAAAAATGCTTAATTAAGAAAAATCTATTTGAATTTTGTCCATTGTTGTCTCTTTTTAAAGGATAGTCTAGACCCTTTTATTTATTTATGAAACTTTTGTCTAAACCAAGTCTTACTTTCAATTTATTGTGGCATAATTAAAAAGGTTAAAGTCCACAATGAGATAGAATAAAGGCTATGTAGAATTCAAAATGCACATTGAAATTTGCATAAAGAAAGGTCATAATTGGTGTAGGTAAAAGTACTTTGAGGCTCAGAACTGTGATTAAAGCTGACTTGGGCCCCCTTGTGGTAATAAATAGTTAAACAGATTATCAGATATAATTTCCACTTACAAAAAAAAAACTACATAAAGCACATCTTATGTTGAGGTCCTTACATTTAACCATTCTGACACATTCACATATGAAAGCTGTGTGGTTGTGCAAATATGTGAATAAAACACATCCAATTCTTTATGAATTATTAAGAAATATATCTTATCAAAATAATCTATCTCTTGGTGCAGCCACCACCTTTTGTTCTTTTGTAGTATTCTTGTAAGAAGTATGTGTTGATACCTTGTAAATATTGTTTATTATTCACTATTCTGTAGTAATAATAATAATAATAATAATAATAATAATAATAATAATAATATCTTAATCACTAGACTCAACGTCAGTCCGGAAACGAACCACGCTGGTTTAGAGGCATGCAGAATTTGGCTGTAGGCAAATGACAGGTCACTACCCTTTGAACAAACACATAGGCTCTCAACTGGTTTGGCAGGATCCGAGGTGCACAGAAGTACTAGCTACAGGTAGTGGAGGCACTACTACAGAGGCTGGTTATAACGACTGGTTAAACAGCAGGAACCGGAGGCACAGAAGAGCAGGAATCAGAGATACAGGAGCACAGTAACTGAGTACCGACAGTGATAGGAACAATGAATACCAAATTCTTGTGATCAGAAAGATAAACAGAACATAACATGCAATAAACATAGTAGGAATTGTGACAGTTATATTGTTGTGATATGCATTTGTATTAAAATGTGTAACTATCTCCTTCTTTTAATTTTCCACTTCTGGGGAACAATTATAGTTCAACAACTTTGTGCCCCATTTAGGTAAATAATAAGATAAATTCACAAACACTCCTGGGTCTTCCTGCTCTGCTTCCCCTTTGAAAACTTAAACAGCCTAGCCAGAAAATAAGTGACCCATATTCTATCGGTGGGGAAAAAAAAAAAAGATAAAGATAGAAGTTAAATTGTACAACTACAATAGCAGTTTATATTTCTATACTGTTGATATTATCTAATGTCTATGCTAGTGTCACTTGCTACTGTTCAATAATATTTCAGTTTCACCAAAGGAGTGTACTCTTGCCCACTTGCAATTGCAACTATTACCCTCTGTTGTAAGGTATCATATGTGTCATTTCAGTCCATGTAAAATGTTAAAATTCACCAATCAATGATTTAGGTGTCCCGGAATAAAGTCCTTGCTGTGGAATGTGGGAAAGGAGCAGACTGTAGATATCCTGGAGTACACAGCATTTCAAATGTAATTCTTTATCAAGGTAATGGGGGTTAGTGATTTGAATAAGCTATTTATAGCCTACTTCCAATGTTTGATCAAAGATTATAACTGGCAAATCATAAGAACATGTCAGCAGTATGCTGTAAAGTCCATACCCTTTGTGACCACCGTGACCCTGAAGTCCAATTATAATATTTCTTAAAGTATTTTACACAAATAAAAAGAACATTAGCGTGCACCTGATAGATTACATAAATATAGATCCATAAATATAGCCCTTTACATAAAACAGGGCTATAAAATATATAATATTATAAGGTAGATGAGAAAGTTTAATAGAGTTAGACAGTAAAGAAGTAAATCTACTATCGGAAGTTTGCTGGCAATGGTCTAAGAGAGGGAGAAATTTGGTGGTGAGGTTGGTAAGACTGAATATAGTTTAGAATTGAACTCATAACTTAGGTTTTTATCCACCCTCTTTATAAAACCCAGTCACAATATATAAGGGGAAAAGTTAGTATGGACAAATGGAAAAAGTGCCATTATATCAAAGAGCACAAGGACAGGCTTGGACCAAAGCCACTATTTGCGAATGCTGGTCCGTGCCAGAAACAGGTATGGATTTTTTGCACCACCTTGTGGCTCTGAGATTACACATGTTACCTCTAATGGAGGCAAATACCTGCCCAATTAGAACACATATCCAAGAAGCAATTATTGATTCATAAACCTCACACATTCCTGAGGTAAATAGGAAATAGGAAAAGGGGGATCATCTTCATTGGACACGATGATGATGAGGAATGTGTTGGACAAGACGTCTGGTGTTGTTGTGTCCAGCAATCAAATCTAATCATTCAAGACCATCAAAAGGAAGGCAATTATAATCCAACTTTATTTGTATCAAACAATCTATTCCCGCTTACACCCACTGGGGGGTGATGACTTGATGACTGTCTTTCAAATCTGTACCATTTTTTTTTTCTTATAAATTATACATCCTGACGTTCATATCCAACATCAAGTGAAAATAGGATAGAAAAGCTAGATGTAATGACTGTAAAAATCTATTTAATTTTATTTCAACTTCATAATCATTTTGATCTGTTTTAGCTTATACATTTTTATATGTTTCATTATAATTTCTATTTATTTCTGGAGTATATCACAGTAACATATTTAGTTGAATGCAATAAAGTATCAATCAATTCTTAAATTTAAAATATTAGCAGTAAATTTTAACCTCCAGTCATTAATCATATGCAGTTGACCAATGCAATTGGTGTTCATGTAAGAACATAATCTCTGTATGTAATTTTAAGAACAGTTAAACTGTGCATGCCCAGAACTCAAAAATACGCACGGAAACCATGGCCATATGAACGGTTACTAAGGAATGTATCATGCTTCAGAACACAATGACATCTGGATGTGTGGCTAGAGGGAAAAAACTCTTAATGCAAATGAGCAGGACTTGGGCTTCCATTGTACAGTAAGGGCGTTCCTCAAGACTTAGGAATGATTCACAGCCCTGATGATAAGTATGTTCCCAACCATTCTTAAGTTAATCTCCACGTGGTTCTTAGCTAGCCTAGGTGTCTTGCATTAATGTTTATAATGTTTAATGATGCTGTGTATTTTATAAAACACGTGTGCCTACATTGTATTAATATTGTTTTTTATTTTTTAAATTTAATTTAAATTTAAATTTAATTTAATTAAAAAATAATAATAAATAGATTTCATAAGCAAAGCACTTTTAAGAGTAAAAAAAAAATACAATTGGCTCAAAAAATTTTAAACTAAGAAAATAAACCCCAAATATACTAAACAAACTTATTTATAAACATTAAAGAGGAAGAACATTGTTGCGCGGTACATTAAGGATTAAACAAACAATGAGACAAATTAAAATTTTAATATTAATTATTAATAAGTATTAATTTAATACTTATATAATAGTTTAGACATTAATACAAATAGATTTAGTATTTTTTTAAAACAATTGCATTTAAGGGTGGATCGACTTAGGTGTGATGAATAGTAAAGAAAAATATCCGCACTTAAATCTATGCATCAAGAAAACCGCGCATACTTAGCAGTCCCGCAACTGGGTGTGTGGATAGCTTGATTTTTTACTATCTGTAAATCGCTCTTTCGGAATTTAGGAACGTTCCTAAATTCATTCTTATGTGTGAATCAGATCCAATGGGCCTGATCCAGAGCTATGATGGTACACTGAGCGTTCTAACTCTCAGTGTAACATTGCAGCACTACCCCTACACTCTCCCATGTTCAAGCGTATTAACACTCGCTTATGCCAGTTGAAGGCTACCCTAACTTCAGCCGGCATAAGCGAGTGTAAATATGCTGGGACGGAGGCGTTGCAGCGCAAACGCCGCCCTCCTAGCCTCATTACCCTACCTCCCCCCATATTACTACACTAACTGCCGTGTAGTAACACTGGGGAACGCCACCTCCAGTGTTACTACGCTGCTGCTATGGATGCCGGATCCTGGATCGGATGTTGCCGTAGCTACGCTGGGCAACATCTGCCCGGGTGCATGCGCAGATTGTCTTTTTAGAGGTCTGGATTTGGCCCAATGTGAGTAAAAGTAAGGAAGAAGAACTTTATTTTAAGGAATATGTGAGGTATTTTTAAGTTCTAAGGTGTAATTTTTTTCTAGAATGGTGTTTTAATGACGCAGACATTCTTTCCGATTGTTAGAGATAGATGGCACCATCCAGTACATAAAATGCACATGGCACCATCTGTTGTTAGGAGCATTTTAAAACACCAAAACCCGGCGACATTAACATACCAACAGCAGCATGTTATCATCCGTTTTCTCAATCTGTGGTTAACATTCCATAGACATTCATTGTTTTAGGGGTGTGAAATTTTGAAGAAGGCTGAACTTCATGTGAAATAGTGGTCTCAACATAGCAGATTTGTTGTTTTCAGTAGTTTCAACATACCCCCAAAAGTGTTCACAACGGCCATGCAGTTGAGGCTTCAGCATTGTAAAAAATGAAAAAAGGTATGGGGAAATATAAACATATACAAACTTCTTTGTGTTTTATTTTAAAGATAGAATGACATGGTTAGTTACTGGTTAATGCAAGAGTGCTGGGATACCTCCTTTTGTATCTGTGAGATTTCCCCATACCTTTGAAGCACATGATTAAATTTAAATTGATTTGAACAACTACTATGTCTGGGATAGTAGCTATTATATCCTTGATTGCTGTATCCTGTTTTGCCTCTAGAGGCAGACCTGGGCCAGTTAGTCCTATTGTGGACATTTCTACTACCTGTCCCTAGAGGCTGCTGTTAAACACTCTCTCTGCAGCTAATTATGTTATGTGCTTGTTTATCCTACACCTGTGTAGTGGTGCGTGTTATTGGTTCCTGTTAGCTGCATTATTGTTTGCTCCTCTCAACTGTGGACCTGTTATCTGGTTCTCTCTGTCTCTGTTTATCTTGGATCCCTGCTTCATAACACATCCATGCTGCTTACTCTGTGGAATTAATACGGACTTTCTTGCATACTCCCCGTGCATTAACTACACCTGCATAATATTCCTGTAGACTCATTAGGACTCTCTGCATTCCCGGTATCCTTGTGTTTACTACCTGTTATCTTTTTAATAATTTCTACATTATCTACATACTCCTGTGTTGCATTCCTGTTCTATCCATGTCCTCCTGAAATAAACCTCTCCAATTCCAAAGTTACTGTGTCGTGTAATCTACCAATCGTAACAGAAGCAGAGAGGGTGTGCTATTCCAGCATATTTATTTTTAGGATTTGGGTACCCTATCTAGTGAATAAGCTTTTAATTTAATAATACATGATATATAACTCAATATATGATAGTATCAGAATTTGGATCACCATACAAGAGAAGCCTGGTGGTAAGCTGGTGGCTTACTATATATATGTATATAT
>WWET01007627.1:7829-18734 GCA_011038615.1 Limnodynastes dumerilii | reverse complement strand
TCATTTTATAATATTGTATTTGATTTTGAAGTTTTACCATCCATTGCTTCATTTATATTCTCCATTGTAGTAAATATGTTCTGGACTATTAGTATTCTGTCACACTTAGGAAGGATGGTATTAGCCATTTCTTTTTGTCCCGTCTCTTCCTATTGCAATTATTTAACATTATTTTTATGTATATGTTCTAGGGAATGATATTTTAGGATTATTCATGTTGAAATTATATACATATTATTGTTGTTTTGTAATTACTGTTTTTCGTGACCTGTTATATCGTAATTGGGAAACGTTTGAACGATGCCATTATTAGCGGTGCCAAACAATGAACTTTCATCTTATAATATTGTTTTTGTTTTTTTTGCATGTATGAAATATTCCTTATCATGGGCATGTCTTAACATTTTAGGAGTTTTTAAGGTACAGTTTTTTAGAAGGCTATGTAATGCGGCATACTGGGTAATATTAGACCGGATGTTTACTAGCACTACCTGGACGACTTGTTAATTAAGCTCATAAGCCACCAACTGAACATGCTGCATAAATATCCGGATCAGAACGTCAGGAGAATTACTTTTGAGAAAGGGCTAGCCCCGAAACGCGTCAAGTTTCCTCCACCAGGGCACATTCAGGAGAACTTCTCTTTTCTTCGTTGCTGGGACTTTCTAACAAGGTTTCACCATCGGCAGAACGGATGTCCAATACAGCTGCCTCCCTTGATTTTTAGCACTCTGAACTTTGGTATGAGACTTGTTTCTCCGTTTATGCACCTTATAGATCTTTTACACAATTTTTATGTTTAACCCTGAACAAGGGCAATATTGATGATTGTGTGTTTTAATTATTTATCTCTAAGTAATAAATCAGTTTAATTTGTTATATGTATTATATTTTTACTGGTACTTATCAAATTTATTTATTTACCATTAATATGCTTGTCATTTCTAATCCCTGATTTTCTTTCTCTTTCTTCATGTTAATTAACACTGGGAAATTCTGGATGAGGGGAAGAATTATCTAAGAATACTATTTTTGTCAGAGTGGTCATAACAGACATTCTAAGGACTGATAAGATTTTTTTCAACTATTTACCTGAATGCCGCAATTTTTAGTGTTTATATTGTTTTATATCCACTGCTATCTAATTATTTATTAGTATTTTCTTGCGCTGTTTTTTACACCCATTACTTTATCTTCTATACAAGCGGAAGTGCCTTACAGACAGACTTGTAATCCGCACGTGGGTACATATGCCCTTATCAGCGACGCAAAAATACGCTCGGAGGAATTTAAATAAAAATGGGCGGGGGGGGCATTTAAATGAAGAAGAGTGGGCGCGATTATCAAGATCCACATGGACGGAGGACATATAGACACAGGACACCACACAGAAAGTTACAGCTGGTCTATAGAGGCGGAAATCTACGAGAGCACGGCCGAGAGAGGGGGGAGTATCATGGGTGTGAGGGGGTTTGACATGCTCCGTGCGTGGGTATATTTGCATTCTGATCGCAGCACGGAAGTCTGAATACGGCCCACAGTGCATTCTTCATCAAGGACTCATATTCCTTCTGATATTGAGCAGTTGGATTAAAAATCTATTTTTTATAGCACTCTGGATTGTCAAGCTGTCTAAATGTTTCTTTAAGATACATATCTATTGGCCACAAAACGACATTACCCCCTTTATCTGAGGGTTTGATAACAATGTCATTTTCTTTTTGGAGGGATAAAATTGCCTCTCTTTCCTCGTTGGATAAGTTGTTTGTGCCGTGGAAATTTTTATCTTGTCAAGATCCTGAGAGACAGCTTTGACAAAGATTTGGACCGCCGGATGACATATCTGGTGAGAAGGTAGAATTTTTACGAAATTTAACAGTAATCGTTTGAAGTACAGGTTTAAGGGATTCTTCCTGTAATTCAATAAGTGCCTCAAGGCATTCCTTCTAAGGAAGAGGGCAGAGATTGTAAGGTATTAGAAGGATTGTCTCTCTCCCTGTTTTGTTGAAATCACTTTTCAGGAGTAATTTTCTTGCAAATAACATTAAGCCTTTTGCCACTCAAATCTGAAGTGGGGGAGAAGGAAAGACCCTTTGATAAAACTCTTATTTGAGTAGATGTAAGTTCAAGATCAGAGAGGTTTATAATTGTCAAATCATCATTAGATTCTAATGTCTGTTCCAGCATGGAAAGAAGTCTCCTTTTTCTTGGGGACTTCTTTTTGCCTTCCTTTTGTTTCCTCTCCCCCCCTTCTCATTTTTTATGGCTCTTTGTCTTCCCAGGCCCCCTTCTAAAAAATCCCTATCAACATTAGAAGCCTGAGGTCCCTGATGAGCTCCTCCATGATCTGAATCTGAGGATTCCCCTACTGATGTGGTGTCTGACATGTAGTTTTTTCTGGGATCACCACTAGGCCATTTAAATACTCTCTTTTCTCTTTAGTCAGTAACATCTCTGTTGTATTTTTCTCTTTTTTTTATCAAAATATATTTTTCAAATTTATCAACATCATCCCTGTATTTCTCATATGAAGTACGAAATTCCTCTATTCCCTCTAAATCTTTAAGTTTGTTTGCAAGTTTAGATATTTCTTGAGTGTATTACTCCAACATAATTTCATCATGCTTGATTAGAACATTAATGAGTTCACTAGAACATTTGTGTAGAATTCTTTCCCATTCCTCCTTCAGAAGAGAGAGAGAAAATCCCCAAAGTGAAAATCAACCTAATGGGGGGACCCTGAACCATTTAACCCCTACCCCTGGAGAAGGGGGAGGCGCATGCTTCGGGGTACAAGGAGTAAGCAGGTGGATATTAGTTCTTTTTTTGGGAGGGATCAGGGGAAGAATCATCCCCCACATTGGAGTGTACAGGAACCAAACCGGCCAAACTCGACCAAAAGATCAAGGTATTTAGAGGGAAAGGAGGGGATAGGAAATGTTTGACGGATTTGGAAATATTGTCTAAGGAGGGTGCCACCTCAATGGTTGAAGAGGTGGGCCCTACCGGCCTTATTCCCATCTTTGATGTCCATAAGGCTCTTAACCCAGACATCATTGATGGGAATGGGTATAAAAGAAGTCCCATTAGGGTTGCCTCAGACTTCTATCCCCATAGTTATAAAAGCCCTCCCATACAGGCCTTTTATAACTCTACTCTTAATGAGTTCAAAAAACTTTGTCTTGCTACTAATTCTGAATTTACTGTTCAATCCAAAAATCTTTCCAAATGGGAGAGAATAGCTCTGAGGGAACTCTGCAAGGATTCAACACGAGTAATCATGGCAGCTGACAAGGGGGAGAGTGTCGTGATTATGGACTCTGAATATTATCGATCAGAGGCTTTAAGACAGCTTAACGACACTTCCTTCTATGTCAGGCTGAAAACAGACCCTACTAAGATGTTTAATGAAGAGTTGCATCAATTACTTGATAAGGCTTTGGGGGCGGGGGTAATATCCAAAGAAATTAATACATTTATTTTTTCTCCTCACCCACTCACACCAAATTTTTATCACCTCCCCAAGGTACACAAGTCCCTAACCAATCCTCCAGGACGCCCGATTATTTCGGGCATACAATCATTAACATCAAACCTTTCAGCCTATGTGGACTCTAAGTTGCAAAAATATGTGAAACAGCTTGAATCCCACTTAAGCGATACTAAACATCTATTAAATTTGATCAGTAGTGTAGAGTGGCAATCATCTTATGCGTTCCTATCTTTGGACGTACAAGCCCTCTACACCCATATCCCTCATCAAGAAGGTCTTATGGCTGTTAAACATAATTTGGATCAGGACAGGGACTTGTTAACTGGGGAGAGCACTTTTATTTTGGATGCTATTTGGTTTATCCTTACTCATAACTATTTTATGTTTTATTCTGAACTATTTTTACAGGTCACCGGGACTGCAATGGGCACCAGGTTTGCTCCCAGCTTTGCCAACCTTTATATGGGACAATTTGAAGAAATTAATATATGGCGAAGTGCGTGGGGACAAACATGGTGTTCTATAGGCGGTTCATCGATGACCTGCTTTTTATTTGGGATGGGGACTTTGCTTTAGCACAAACCTTTGTCACAGAACTCAATAATAGTTCTTTTAATTTGAAATTCACTTTTCAGTTTCACGCACAATTTATTAACTATTACTCTCTCCCCTACTGGGAACAAAATTATTTCCACAAATTATTCAAAGCCTACAGATGCAAACAACTAGTTACATTTTAGGAGCAGCCATTATAAACCTTGGCAAAATCATATTCCATATGGGCAATTAGTGAGGTTGCGACGCAATTGTTGTAATCTGGGGGATTTTCATCTCCAGGCCAATAAAATGATAAATAATTTCAAGGACAGGGGGGAACCCTGATGAATTATTAACAAAAGCCCTGGAGAGAGCTACAAAACTAAATAGGGAAGAGCTGCTAGCTCCTAAAGAAAATAAAGAAAATAACAAAGATGTAGACCATGGGGAGGATAATATCTTATTCATATCACGGTTCAACAACAAATCTAACCAAATTAAATGCATTTTGAAGAAAACCACTATTTATTGAGACAAGATGAGATTTTAAACCCTCTCCTTGGTCCTACTCCAAAGGTCATCTTTAAAAGGAGTAAAAACCTGGGAAACATTTTGGCCCCTAGTTTGGTTAGATTTGGAGAAAGGAAAAAGGAAAATATGGGGAACGTTAATATTCGGGGCTGCTATAGTTGCAACCGAAAAGTGTGTTTGACATGTGGATTTATTAAAAATAATCTAAAACTATTTACCTCAACATCTAATGGGCAAACCTTTCAAATAACATCATTTATAAATTGTGAGACGGAATATGTCGTTTATGGTTTAGAATGCTCTTGTGCGCTCCAATATGTGGGGCGCACTACAAGGAAACTTAAGGAAAGGTTTAGAGAGAGGAATATAAGAGGAATATTATGAAACATGTACAAACACACAGTGTATCTAAACATTTTTCTAAAGTGCATAAAGGAGATCCCTCCTCTTTGAAAATGTGGGGTATAGAATGGATTGGTCCGACATCCAGAGGGGGGAACAGATTCAGTAGGCTTTGCCAACGGGAGGCCTACTGGATCTTTTACCTCCAAACATTGGCCCCTGATGGTATGAATGATGTCGTAGAATTTAACAGCACGGGGTACTAATGCTTTAATTAAGACCACTAGGAAAGATTTGTCTGACAGTGGTTTTGGGTGTATTGTTGTTATTGCTATTATTAACATACTATATTAGGATGTATAACTGAATAGGAGCCTAAAAGCACTAACAGTCTATAACCTTTGGGAATATTTGTATACACACCTATGGTATGTAAATTATAATTTATAAGAATTATTAATTTACTAACTAATATTTGGGATATTTTCACATAAATAATTAGCTCACTCATAATATACCGGAAAAACCGGAAAATATAATACTAATATAAACACTAAAGTAAAAAATCTAAAAAACTAAAAAATAAAAAATAAACAAAAATAACTATTTTGCACATCTAATACTCACAACATTGTTTAACTAATAAGGTTATATTAATGGAAGGGATAAGATTTTTTGTGACTTGTTGTACATATTATATAACCTCTATAATGTTTAACAAAATGAGGGTTGTAAAATGCTCTCCTATTGGCAAATCCTAAAATTAAATTTTGTAGGTCATGTATACATATGTATATACTTGACACCACTATACTATTATGTTTGAATTAATAACCAACTGGTATTTGATTGTTTCCCATATAAAAAGTGACTGGTGATATGTAAACATGGTGTTTTTTGGATGGATGGTAATGTACTATAGAGCCTCAAGTTAGAGAACAAGATCCTTTCCTTTCCCCCCTCTCTCCCTATTGTTTATCAAATATTATGCTGAAATGAGAGTCTCACGTAGACAATATGGCTCTCTAAAAAACTTAGCATTATTTCAAAATATCTACATCTTTATTTTATTTATTTGCTTGAATGTGTTATTGCTGCCCACTAGTGGCTGATGCCTGCTTATCGGTGGGGTCACCTAGTGGTGGGTTTCCCCTTTAAATAAATAAATAAATAAATATATGAATGCTGTTAACCAAGAAAAGAATGAAACGACAACCTTTTGTAATTTTGTAACTTATGTATAAATAAATTTTAAATTGACAACAAATTGATATTGTGTGATGCTCTGATCGTTATATGCCTCCCCCCTCTAATTAACAATGATTTTGCAGTGGTATTTTCTATGGGAACTTAAGGAACTAAAATTCTATTATAAACAAAGAGCATACCATATGCATATGAGGAGGAGGACTGAAAGGCTGAATGACGGCAATTAATTAATTATGCAATACATGTGATTCCTCTATTTCATGCGGCAACCTGAGAGACCTTTATACGCGCAAGAGAGACTGCACGTGGAGCTGTTTACACTTGCATTGTGTACCCTGTTTGGAGTCTGTGAGATCCGGAGTACAAGTGTGGAGATTGTCAGTACATTACGGAGGAGAGGTTCTGCTTTTAATTAGAAGGGTGGCCACCCGCTTTACCAACGCTGCAGTGGAGAGACTAAGAAATATCTTTGGAGAACTGGGGCGCTTCCATCAACTCCCGAGGATCAGGCAATACCCCACTCCATCCTACTTGTTTCCAGCTGCTTTAAATGAACCTCCTTCTTTTGTCCATCCAGACATACCATTTCTCCCCACTCCGTGGAATTGATTATTGCTACTATTTGCTGCTATATTTAAGCACAGTTTCTCCTATATTACATGTGCTACTGCTATCATTCAGCTCCACAGTTTTATTGTTATTTTATTAAATTAAATTGTTGAAATACATCAGGTTGCCGTTTGTGTTTTTCATCAAAGCCAGACCACATATACAACTCTATATATTTTTAATTTGATGCGTTGTTCTGGATCAGGCCCAATGTCATTTTCTTTTTGGAGGGATAAAATTGCCTCTCTTTCCTCATTGGATAAGTTGTTTGTGCCATGGAAATTTTTATGTTGTCAAGTTCCTGAGAGACAGCTTTGACAAAGATTTGGACCGCGGGACAGGATGACATATCTGGTGAGAAGGTAGACTTTTTACGAAATTTACCAGTAACCGTTTGAAGTACAGGTTTAAGGAATTCTTCCTGTAATTCAATAAGTGCCTCAAGGCAGTCCTGTTCTAAGGAAGAGGGCAGAGATTGTAAGGTATTAGAAGGATTGTCTCTCTCCCTGATTTGTTGAAATCACTTTTCAGGAGTAATTTTCTTGCAAATAACATTAAGCCTTTTGCCACTCAAATCTGAAGTGGGGGAGAAGGAAAATACTCTTTGATAAAACTCTTATTTGAGTAGATGTAAATTCAAGATCAGAGAGGTTTATAATTTTCAAATCATCATTAGATTCTAATGTCTGTTCCGGCATGGAAAGAAGTCTCCTTTTTCTTGGGGACTTCTTTTTGCCTTCCTTTTGTTTCCTCTCCCCCCCTTCTCATTTCCACCATCTCTTTGTCTTCCCAGGCCCCCTTCTAAAAAATCCCTATCAACATTATTAGCCTGAGGTCCCCGATGAGCTCCTCCATGATCTGAATCTGAGGATTCCCCTACTGATGTGGTGTCTGACAAGTAATTTTTCTGGGATCACCACTAGGCCATTTAAATACTCTCTTTTCTCTATGGTCAGTAACATCTCTGTTGTATTTTTCTCTTTTTTTATCAACAATATGTTTTTCAAATTTATCAACATCATCCCTGTATTTCTCATATGAAGTACGAAATTTCTCTATTCCCTCAAAATCTTTAAGTTTGTTTGCAAGTTTAGATATACTGCTATCATTCAGCTCCACAGTTTTATTGTTATTTTATTAAATTAAATTGTTGAAATACATCAGGTTGCCGTTTGTGTTTTTCACCAAAGCCAAACCACATATACAACTCTATATATTTTAATTCAGCGCTGTTATCCTTTTTTGGTATATATTTCCATTCCTCCTTCAGTTGTATATTTACTAGAGGATAATTGGGAAAAACTTTTGGTCTAAGACCTCTGGGAGTTATATCAGCTGATTTGTAAGAATTAAACATTTTCTTATTCCAGAATATTTTGGTTTGTTTGAATAAAAAATTATTTCATTGGAAGAGATCTTCAGACCAACCTCTATTAGAGGGTCCTTCACTTGTAAAGTTATTTGTTGTGGTATTAAGCCATTTTTCATGTCTAGTGGTTAAATCGTGTGTCAGACTAAAGTCACTCATTTTTGTATATCTGTCAAAAAAAGACCTACTTGTCTGTAAATTAACTGTGCTGGGGAAATAGAAGGAAAGCTGAATAAATCAGCTATGACGTAGATATCAAAGAAAAGGGGTCCCTGTACTAGTGAAGGCGATCTTGTATACTAAACTGTATAGATCCTATGTATATTGAGGATCTGCTGATCCTATATAGGGATTGGTGCTCCAAAATTACACTAATATCAACTGAAAACAAAGGAAAGAAAGAGGTGTAACTGTTTTGGGCACTCACAGTAAAGTATCCTGTGTATGTAATTAAGATTTAACTTTTATTATCACAATTAAAAAAAGGATGAGAAATACAATTAAATAGAAAAAGATCAGAAACAGATAATTAAAATTGAATGAGGGTACTTCCCTGTTTACCCAATAATTATAATAAGCTGCTCAGAATATATAGGAATAAGACCCAAAAATATATCAAAACATCATTAGAATATAAATATGATTATAGGTACAAAATATCTCATAAAGGGCTCTATTTACTTACCTTCCTCGTTCCCTGTGAAGGAAGCTGCATCAGGCTGGCTTATCATCGCAGTGAGCCTGCCAGCTTCCTTCATACTATTTACACATACTCACCTTTCCTGCGAGGTCCCGCGATGAGCTGCCTCCGCGCAGTGCTTGATATTCATGTGATGCACATGCGCAGTAACTCATAATCGGGACTTTGAAAAATTTCTGTGCCGACATGAGAAACACTGCACATGCTCATCTCATAAAGGGCTCTATTTACTTACCTTCCTCGTTCCCTGTGAAGGAAGCTGCATCAGGCTGGCTTATCGTCGTAGCGAGCCTGGCAGCTTCCTTCACACTATTTACAAATACCCACCCCTCCTGCGAGGTCCCGCAATGAGCTGCTGGGTCCACGCAGTGCTTCATATTCATGTGATGCATGAATGAAGTACTGTACATGCGCAGTAACTCATAATCGGGACTTTGAAAAATTCCTGTGCCGACATGAGAAACACTGCACATGCGCAGTAACTCTCATTCATGCGATGCACATGCGCAGTAACTCTCATTCTTGCGATGCACATGCGCAGTGCTTCTGTTTAGGCACTTTGAAATTTTCCCAAGTCCTGACATGAGAAACACTGCAGTGCATCCATGCCGGGACCAGGACAGTTGCAGCCCGACGGGACGCCCTGATAGGTGATTTTATTAATATTTACTTATATTTTCGATCTTTTTATTTTTTTTATAGATTTTGTTTTTTTTAAGTTTTACATTTTTTTTTATTTTTTTTTATTTTTTTTACTCCGGCAACATTGCTATGCATTCCGACAGTCTCCCCATACATACCCCCCTTTTCCTCCCCCTAATAACAGCTATTAGGGGGAGGAAAAGAGGGGTATATGGGGACATCGCCGGAATACTTACCCCTAACGCCAGTCTGAGCTGACATTAGTCTGACGCCGGGAGCGGAGTGTAAAACTCCGCTCTGGCATTTTGTAAATATGGCACACTTCATAGTTAGTTTTTTAAGTGAAAACTGGCCCTATCGCATTAAAATGATCTTTGAAAATAGAGCCCTTAATCACAAGTGATTCTAGGCATTAGGAAATAAAAGGGAAGAAGGAAAACAAAGCAAAGGCAAGAAACGAAAAGAAAAGAGAGGAGTAGAAGGTGCAGTGCATTTGTCCTAAAATCAACTCCAGTGTGTACAGAGCCTGCCAAAATCTATTGGTGATCCAGGAAGTCACGGTCCATCAGTAAGCCAGTGTCCAGAAGTGTTCAATCCCAGCAGTGTAAATTATTCAGTGAGATTGCAGAATTGTGAGTAGGAGTGTCCAATGCCTCATGCTGACGACTCCCCGGTACACAGAGGTAGGTTGTCATCTTTCTTCAGCTCCTTTGATTCTTCAGCAGCAGCAGCTTGTATGACTTATACCCTTTTCAAATCGCCGCTAAAAACCCGGGTTCTTGGTGGTGATCTGAAAGGTACCGGGGTCCTTGTCCTGGGTCTAAAAAGAAGGGGTTTTCCCGTGTTGGACCCTGATAAGTGGCAATGTGAAAGGTGCTGACCCCGGCTTTTCAACCTGGGTATCACCTAATAGACCCTATTGGAGGGATTTGTTACTGTTGCAACAGTAAACAAGTCCCTCCCCAGAAGCCATGTGCAGCACCTTCTCAATGTCAGGGCAGACCCAGGTCCCAGAATTTCCCAGGACTACCCTGAATTTACTGTTGGAAGTATGTGTTTTCAATTGCTGAATGTGAATTTGCCGATTGTGGTCATTATCATAAACTTGATATGCCCTCTAAATTACATATATACTGTAACTAATTGAACCTGAGATTATGGGCTCTATTTACAGAGTTCATTTTGGAGTGATAGGGGCAGTTTTCAATAGAAAACTGCCCTTATCGCTTCAAAATGACATTTCTCATATTTATAAACCCTGCATCGCCAGTGGAAACTATCGTTTCCATGACGATGCAGGACTCCTTCTCCTGCTATCACGGGCCCGTTCATGTGAACGGGCTCCCCCTGCACCGCATATTTACACAGCGGTGAAGGGGTGGTGAAGCGGAGTTTCTAACTCCGCTCACCATGAAAATCTAACGCCAGCTCAGGCTGGCGTTAGGAGCTGTCCGCAGGGAGATCCCTGCGATG
>WWET01007626.1:17454-32386 GCA_011038615.1 Limnodynastes dumerilii | reverse complement strand
AGTCAGATGCTTGGTTGCATAGGGAGCGGAATTAGTAGCAGAAAGAGAGAAGTAGTGATGGCCCTTTATAAATCATTGGTACGCCCTCACCTAGAATACTGTGTTCAGTTCTGGAGGCCATATCTCCAGAAAGACATAAATACATTAGAGACTGTGCAAAGAAGAGCAACTAAAATGGTCCATGGCCTTTATAACAAATCATACCAAGAAAGGCTAGAGGAACTAAACATGTATAGCTTGGAGCAGAGAAGGGAGAGGGGGGACATGATTGCAGCTTTCAAATACATCAAGGGTTGTGACCGGCTAGGGGATGGTAGCATTTTTCAAAAGAAAAGGTGTAATAGAACACGAGGGCATGAATATAAACTGGAGGGTGGTAGATTCAGAGGAAATGTACGGAAAAACTACTTCACTGAAAGGGTGATAGATAAGTGGAATAGCCTCCCATCTGAGGTGGTTGAGGCCATTACAGTAGAAAAGTTTAAACATGCTTGGGATAAATATAAGGATATACTAAATTGTAAACTAAATTGAGGGTAAATAAGGTCTAGGGTCAGTATAGTTTTGAATAAACAAATGGGCAGACTAGATGGGCTATGTGGCTCTTATCTGCTTGCACTTTCTATGTTTCTATTTGGTCCTGCCCACATGAGGCCTCTTCAAGATTTTTTTTCAGGGCCACTTTATTTTCCCAATCCGCCCCTGTTGCAAGGACCGGTGTACCATTACATTTGTACTTTATCATGTTTTTGTGAGTGTCACTGCTACCAAAACTTTGTATATAATATTATGACAATACTGTGGACTGCATCCTACACAACCCACATCCCTGAGTTCCATTAGGAGTCCGGAGAAGGAGCCTGGCTGACAGTGTGGGAATTTTGTCAATTAGGTAAGCTATTTATATCTAGTATCTGTTCATCTGTTTATCCCTAAAGAAAGTCAATAAAGACTGAAATGTTGGAGTGCCATGTATCATACTTTTGCTTATATTCTGGTTGCAATAACTTACACTGGTAAAGGAGCCTTTATCTCCTTGCTATATAGGACTGCTGTTCACCCTTCCTTCTAAACATGGTGAAGCTGCTTATCACATACTTTCTGTGAATGAAGCAACCTACAATTATTTTATTTATTGAATTGAAGACTTTATTAACATTATTTATCACTTTGTGGATATGACAGAGGACACACCACAAGCCTGCATGCCACTTTGGGAGGAACCCTGTCATTTACATATGCTATAGCTGAATCTATAGGATTTAAAGATTATTTACTGAAAAGTGACGGCAAAGCGACCAACGAGTAACTGTTTCATGAATGGTTGAAACTACGGAAAAGATAGACTGATTATCTATGCCATGGTATAACCTTATCCGATTACCACAGAGAACACAAAACCCACAGAGACTTCAGGATAAGAAATATTCCTACCATTGGCAGATACAACCCAGACTTCTGGAGATGCTGGGTGGCTATTTTAAATGGATGTTTTAATTTGATACTTATAGTAATTTAAGAATCCAAATGTGAATTACAGATAACCAGAGAGAAATTAGCCCAATTTGAGGAAAACCAGAAATCTATTTTGGAACTTGATACATCTACAGATTGGCTTACTAAAATCAGACAAAGAAGATATTATCCATTTTAAGAAAGAGAAAGTAAACACAGTAAACAGAGACCATCAAGATTTAAAAGTGTTTAAGTGGCTAACAGGCACAGAGCAAACAACCACTCAACACGAGAAGATTTGAACATTTCCAAACACAAACACACTTTGAGACTGATACCTCCAGTTCACAAACCTTACAAAGCAAAAGTAATTACTTAAGGGGAGGCCAACCTGTTGGGGTCGGCATTTCCAGAGTGGAACTGGCCCAAAAATTGAGGGTTTAATATTTAAAATCTCAGTAAGATCTATGTTGGAGGCAGAAATATCACTATTAAACAAGGGCCTTTCATTTGTACCTACGACCAAGCATGATCCTCTTACATGAAAAATTGAGACTGCAGTATTCCAATGCCAATTGAAATTATGCAAACACTTTGACAAGAGTGACACTGAAGCCATAAAAAACACTCAGTTTCAACCAAAGACTAACTTTGAACCTATAACTCACAGTGCATCAATAAAAAGATTCTTGTGTTTTCCTAGAGAACATGTCAGAGGCGATTTTTCCCTCATCTTCAGGACATAACCTTAGTGGTAAGGAACGTGAAGCTCTCAAGAATCCTAGCACTTTTTGTCATATGCCCAGTAGATAAAGTGGGTGCTGTTGTTATACAAGAACGGAATGAGTGACTATGTGGCAAAAACTGAATGACAATTAGCCGATAAGGATGTATACACGAAATTACTGCCTGACCCAGTTTGGAGGAACTTTATTACTCAAGAAAAAGCAGCTTAATTACTACCTTTCCAAAACCACTGCTCTTCCAAAAATTAGCAAAAAAACTCACTAACCCCCAAGGAAAAACTATCATCTACGCAAGTTTCCATCTTCCTCCTACAATCGTGTGTCAAACAAATAAGATCTTATTTAAAAGACACAACCAACTTACTTCTGAAGTTACAGAATATACCCAAACTTCCTTCTGACGCTTAGTTTAATCTTTGTACTGTATGTATCTTATATCACTTGATTCCTCAAGCAAAGGGCCTACAAGCAATACAATCACACATTATACAAAGGCCAAAATACAAGGGTCCAGTTTTTCATGGCTCTTTTACAACAAACATTACAGCATAACTATTTTATATTTAATGGTCAACATTTTCTACAATGGATGGGCTATGGAATGTGCTCAAATATAGCTCCTTCCTTTGAAAACATATTCCTGGCCATGAAGAGGAATTTTAATACATTGAGTATCCAACAGGGAGGGAAATTTTATTGCGCTACAGCAATGATCTCCTCATCATCTGGAGTGGTGACATTGCACCTTTTTTATCTCTCATTGATGAACTACAAAAGAATGATCTCCTGTTCACTTTTCAACAAAGACAAAATTGTGACCACTATTTACAACAAAACCACTGATCGTAAAAACCTACTGCTGGTGAGCTCATCCACCTACCCTCAAGTATGGATTATCATATGTTAAGAGTCCACTGCATCATGACTGATATGAACTTGTGGGGACCCCCAAATGAACTTGATAAAAAGTTTACCAAATGTGGATATGACAAAAAGCAGCTACTGAAAATAAGGATGGTCAATCAAACACCAAGAGAGTATTTCTTTGACCTTGTTCAGAACTGATAATAACTTAGTAAATGCCATACCACTTGTCCAGATCTTCAGTATAAACAGTGCCATTATGATGCACCAAGTTAAAAGATCACACCGGGATATTCCAGGACTACATCTAATTAGACTATTACCAAGTTAACAGAGAGGGAGAAACCTCTGTGACTTACTCATCAAAACTGACATTATTCTAGGTTTTAGATGTCCTAATTGCACTACCTATAGATATATGGAATAAGGTTCCACATTCTCACTGGATGCAGTTGCTGCTCCGGTGGACGCTATTTTGAAAATGATACAGCCACCAGCTGAATGGCAGCTGTATCATTGTTCAAAACTATCTAGAAATAGAAAAATGCTATTTCCTTGTTCCCAATACAGGCTGTGGTGGATGCAGTGGATAGAAGGTTAGGGTTAGGCTTCATCGGGCTAAGGCTATGGTTAGGGCTTATGAGGAAGGTTAGGGTTAGGCTGCAAGGCATGGAGGGTTTGGGTCAGGAAAGGGATAAGGGTTGGGTTAACTTTCAGTGAATGACTCTTCACCATATCTACAATGGAGACTGCATGCAGTTTACATTCAACTACCATACGATGGTCTTTCGAAAAAAAGATCATTATACTGTCAAACCACATCCCAATCTCACACCTACATAAGGAAAGTTGCATTGTCATTAAATACCAAATAATTTTTACTTTCAAATAAGCCATATACTTGATTATTTGCTTTTGTGCTCTTAAACAGTGTTTAAGGAGAGGATGGTGCTCCATTAGTTGGTCATAAGTTCAGCGATCTCAACAAAATCATCAGAAAAACCTGTGGCCAAACATTTTCAAGAGGCTACGCATTATCAACCATTGTCCCCTGCTTGAATGTGATGGCGAATGTGGTGGCGACAGAGACTGCACACGCTAGCCCATTTTCAGCTTATAAAAACAGCAGCTGAACATCTCAATAGCTTAAGGGGCTCTGCACAACTGGGACACCAGAATGCATCATTTAGCAGTAAGTTGCTGTTGTTTTCACTAACTATGATGACTATTAACGTTACCTATGTGGACCCAGATACTACACGTTTTCTCTTTACATTTACTTTGTTAGCAGTTAGTTGGTGTTGCTTTCATTAACTATATGGACTGCTATCCCTATCTGTCTGGACCCAGAAGTTGCATGTTCTCAATTCACATTATTACTTGTGTGAATTATATGTTGTTGTGTCTTACCTTTTCATATTTTTTTGACTTACAGTTTTCCATCAAGCACATAGTCATGTTATTATGCATATTTGATCTCATACATATTATATTTTGATGTATTTACTTGATCTCCATTTCTGTTGTTTTCATGTTAAATCTCTTATCATCTCTGCCCTATTTTTATATACATATATATTTTTTATTGGCAGCCGTATTTAGAGAGCTACTTAGTGTTGACAGTAATTTTTAAGCATTCTGTAATTGCATGGTCCACCTCTATCAGACATATGCAGTGTACAGTAGCATTGGGTGTGGGGTTCCGGCCTGAATGGCCGATTTTTGAGCCGGGCCTTTTTCGTCCCAGCCAGTTGCGAACAGGCTGGGATTTCGATTGCATATGCCTCGATAAGGCATAGCAATCGATCCATGGAGCACCGAAATCTCCGACGACGTGGTAAGCAAAAATAGTCCCCCCACTCCTTTCCCTAATTCTATCCCTAACCCTCTCCTCTCACTACCCTAACCCTTACCCTCCTTTCCTGGCAGCCTGACCCTAACCCTTCCTTACTTGCAGCCTGACCCTAACCCACCATCTCCCGCAGCCTGACCCTAACCCTCCCTCCCCTGCAGACTGACCCCAACCCTCCCTCCCCTACAGCCTGACCCTAACAGATAGTTAGGGTCCTACCCCGCACAGATAGTTTACTCACCTGTCCCTGGTCCGGTGATAGCAGCGGTGGAGGCGCGATGGAGGGATATCAGTAATTGCGAAACTGAATGGTTGAAGTACAGCCTGACCCTAACAGATAGTTAGGGTCCCTACCCCGCACAGATAGTTTACTCACCTGTCCCTGGTCCGGCGATAGCAGCGGTGGAGGCGCAGCGGAGGGATATCGGTAATTGCAAAAGTGAATGGGTGAAGTATGCCAAACGGCATACTCACCCATTCATATAAAAAAAACCTCTAAATTGGTAAGTATTCGAAAAAGGGACATCCGAAAAGGAACTTATGGATGTCCCTTTTTCAGAAATCAGATTTTCTGGCCGGAGATTGTAACCAAGTAGCATTATTCCCTGTGTACCTATAAATTAACTTTTGGCTATCTCTACTTCGGAAAGCCACCTATCGTAGCAGGGACTCCCACCGCACCGATATATATTTATATATATATTTTTACTCCATCAGAGAGGGAGAGAGAAAGAGAGAGGGAGAGATGGAGAGAGAGAAAGAAAGAGAAGCAAAGCTCTAAGTAAACATATTTTTATATCTGTTTCCCTATGTACGAAAAGTGGATCCGCCAACAAGACCTTACCTTAAGTACTCCACATACATCTCCAAGCATGCAGAATACTGGATTGTATGTAAGAGCTTAGCCAAGCCCTTACTGTACAATTTAAATATCTTTGCCCACCGTGCAAGGGCTGATTTCCTCATGGAACGCATCATCAGGCGACTACGTTTTATCTTTAAAGGTTCAGACTGCATTGCTAGTCTAAGAAAGTCGTGGGACAGACCAGAACACCTGCAGGCAAAACACATCATCCTTTGCAGACTCCGGACAATGTGTCCTGTCTACAGCTGTGTGCTCTGTCCCATGACTAGTCAAAGATTCCAGTCCCCATACACAGGTGGCTGTAAATGTTCTATAACATCTTACATTTATTTGAAAAAGACAGAGAGGGGAAATATTCTAGGCAGACATGCCATCTACAACAAAATCCTCTATATAAGGTTATAATACACTGCTCAAAAAAATAAAGGGAACACTTAAACAACACAATGTAACTGCAAGTCAATCACACTTCTGTGTAATCAAACTGTCCACTTAGGAAGGAACACTGATTGACAATCAATTTCACATGCTATTGTGCAAATGGAATAGACAACAGTTGGAAATTATAGGCAATTAGCAAGACACCCCCAATAAAGGAGTGGTTCTGCAGGTGCTGACCACAGACCACTTCTCAGTTCCTAAGCTTTCTGGCTGATGTTTTGGTCACTTTTGAATGCTGGCGGTGCTTTCACTCTAGTGGTAGCATGAGGTGGAGTCTACAACCCACACAAGTGGCTCAGGTAGTGCAGCACAACCAGGATGGCACATCAATGCGAGCTGTGGCAAGAAGGTTTGCTGTGTCTGTCAGCGTAGTGTCCAGAGCATGGAGGCGCTACCAGGAGACAGGCCAGTACATCGGGAGACGTGGAGGAGGCCGTAGGAGGGCAACAACCCAGCAACAGGACTGCTACCTCCGCCTTTGTGCAAGGAGGAACAGGAGGAGCACTGCCAGAGCCCTGCAAAATGCCCGCCAGCAGGCCACACATGTACATGTGTCTGTGTTGCCAGGGCAACTGTAAAAAAATTGCACCAATCAAGTGCGTTAGGTGCTACCCGGGTTGAAAAACCCGGGTAGCACCTTTCACACTTCACCCCTACCCGTGTCGGACCCGGGAATAACCCTTCTTTTCACCCAGGGTTGAATTCCCGGGTTTTCTGACATAAGCCCACTGGAAGTACCCCTTTCAAATCTCCACGAAATACCCGGGATTTTGCTGAGACTCGGGTTTTTGGCAAAAAAACCCGGGTATTTCGTGGTGATGTGAAAGGGGTATAAGTCTCCCCTCCCGCAGCCTAACCCTAAGTCCCCCCTCCAGCAGCCTAAACCTAAGTCTCCCCTCCCACAGCCTAAACCTAAACCTAAGTCCCCAGAGAGGGTTACTCACCTCTCTGGTGGTCTGGTCCGGCGGCAGTGCTGTTTTTCCGAAAATGAATGGTTGAGTATGCAAACCACTAACTCACCCATTCATTAAAAAAAAAATTCTGTGGTGTTACACATTCGAAATAGGGACAGCGGAAAAGACACTTTCGGCTGTCCCTATTTCACAATCTGTAACATCGCAGTGGGGACTCACAACAGGAGAAGGAAAGGGTGATCAACAGTGCCAATGGCTGCAGATAGATCCAGGAGGATGAGAAGAGTAAGGGGGAACTTAGAGTTGGCAGAGAGGAAATAGTTGGTATCCCTAGAGCAGTTTCAGTAGAGTGGAGGGTGCGGAACCCGGATTGGAGAGGATCCAGGATTTAACTGTCAGTGAGATATGTGTATGATATCTATGGAAATACCCTGTTTTTTAACTGTCCAGTTTTGTAACCATCTCCAATTAGTCCCAATATGTTAATAAATAACTGTCAAAATACAATGGAAAATAGAGAGAAAGGGCTGGATCAAGACAGATCAGGATCTGTGTGTGTGTTCCGTATACACAGAGGTCTCAAAAACCACACCTAAGGTGGGGTGATCTCCCCTGTCACTTTTCTCTCTCATGCGGACTTTGCAGCAGTTATGCTACCATAAGCTTACCTTAAGTCCCTTGTGCAGATCAGTCTTTAAACCAGCCCTTACTGTATAATTTAAACACTTACCTTGTAGAGGTATGGTAGACAGAGTGGCTGGCCTGTCCTGTTGTTATGATCTCCTAGCATACTTAATTGCATTCTGTACGCTAGGAGATCCCCATTGTAACATCTGACACATGCATGCACAGATGTTACAGTTAGGCTTACTTATGCAAGAAGCTTGTGTAAGTAACCTAAAGTACGGGGTTTGGATACGACCCAAATTATGTTTAATGTAATTGGAGGAGTACTGACTATGTAAAACAGTAAAACAACAGTTACCTTTTCTGTAAAGCATCCACTATAATAAAAGTTAAGCCAATGGACATATGAATATGTGGTACAGTGATAGGCTGTTCTTAGCAGATGGTATTTTGACAGCATCCATCTGTTACCCTAGACATTTCTAGGCATCATTTAAGACAATTCTTTCTCAAAATGGTCTGTGTATGTTGCTAAAAGCCATAATAATAGCACACATGACAATTTATTGTTCAATGGCTTAGATGATCGATTAGTTTTATACTAGAGCCTTTGGCAATAAGAGGTTAAAAACACAGTCTTGCGTCATGTTCTCTCCATAATAACCAAGTTAACATTTTGCTGATGAGACCAGAGCCTTTATCTGACAATCGACAGATCGCATTATTCCTGACTGTGTCATTTTTTATGACTAATTGTCTTTAGCCTGCACTCAAAAGGTAATGATTTATCTCTCATCCCCTCTGCATCTCTTACATACCCCCAGGGACAAAAAACTCCCTATAATCTTTTTCCACCTACATCCTCTCTGATCCAGACAGCTGTTAAATAAGATCCCAAAGGACCCTCTGTGTCAGAATGAAGTATACTCCCATATACAATCATATAGCCTTCTTTATGCATTCTTGCCTGGGCAGAAAACATAAACTGCAGATGGTTCTTCACAAAACTAAAATATTTATCACACAAAGCAAAAAAAAAATAGTACTACCTTACACCAATTACTCTTATAAGTATGTATATATCATTATTTTTTGTCCACTGGATTGCAATTTTCATTAAATAGACATGATTTTTCATGATTGTAAGTAAGGTGATTACCTGATGCAGGACATCTTCTGGTACAAAAATGTGGCACAAAAAAGGTTGGGGCACCACAGTGGGGCATATAATGAACGGGGGCTTGACTATGGATTTTAGTATAACTTTGCAGCTGTATCATACTACATTATTAGCTGAGTAGTAGCCCATTTTCAATCTAGACACACTGGTTGGGAGTGTTTCAAGAATTAGGGCAAGAAGTTTTTCATAAATTTGTGTGTAGGATTAAAACCTATTATTGAAAGGGTGCCTTGGCTCATAGAGCATCACTGAACTATATCCAGTTTAGAAAATGTAAAAAACTAAAATAAGGAAATAAATAAATAAATACATGGAGGGAGGGGGGTAAATGGGCTATAAAAAAATGTAATATGTATGAAAATGTATAATGGCACCAAACATAAGAGAAAACCATGCATTAACTGTTTCAGAATGACCAACAAAAAAATTCCAAAAGTAACATGAAAAATAATGTGTGTGTGTGTGTGTGTGTGTGTGTGTAGAACAAAACCAGGATATGCGTCAGATATAGCTCTCATAAGACAATTATAGGAAGAGGTAATTAACTGTATAATGTCCCCTTTGTTCTTTCAATAATATCCTTACTATTGATCACAGATCACCTCATGTGGGAAAGGTAAAAAGGGAGACAAAGAAAACAGACCATAGCAGTGGCAAACGCAGGATTTTGTAAGGGGGGTTTCCAATGCGTGTAGTACATGTGAGGTATATTATCATAGCTGCAAACATTTTGGAGCCTGAAAACGCGGCAAATAAGCTCCGCCGCGTCCTGCCCAAGCTCTTCTCCTGACCCGCCCACAATGTCATACTGCATAAGGCAAAAATTACCCCTAGCGTGTGTGTGTGTGTGTGTGTGTGTGAGTGTGTGTTTGTTAGGGAATTAGACTGTAATGTGGCAGAGGTTGATGTATGTAAAATTGTGAAGAGCTACTTAATATGATGCACTGTTAAAAAATAAAACATATGTAAAATGACAATACTGATAATATGGTCAGTGACACGTCAGTCACTCGGCGCCAGCCCGTGGAACGCACCAATGGAACGCATGCGTCAAAAACGGCGTTGGCCCGACAACCATAACGCTTAGAGCAGCCGAGTGGGGGCAGGACACAATAAAATCAAAAAACAAATACAAAACAATGAGAAAAACTTCACAAAAAACACGACAAATTAAGATCCTCATTTAATCCTAATGGGGATTAATGTTGTAATAGCAAAGTGTCCCTATCACCCCTTCTTCTAAGTGGGGGGACATGCAAGATAGGCATATATTTAAAATCCATCATATAATGTTGACACTCTGAAAAATGTTTGGCCACCGGGGGGGTTTTGCCATCAATAGTAGTCAAAACTTTTTTAAGTGAGGAGTGATGCATAGAGATACGGTCCTTAAGCATCCTAGTTGTATTCACAATATAGACTTTAGGACATGGGTATATTATAGCATAGACTACATATTTTGTTTCACAATTTATAGTGTGCCTAATGGTAAATTCCGTACCCATGGTGAGATTAGTGAATGTTTCCCCCTGAATCATGGAGCGACAGTTGACACATCTTTTGCATCTAACTGCACCTATCTTCCTAGTTAGCCAATTTTCTGAGATATTAGGTTTAAGATCTGACTGAACCAGGGTATCTCTTAAGTTAGTGCTTCTCTTGAAGCAAAGTAAAGGTGGCTGAGCCACTACCTTGCTCAATCTCTTGTCCATGGCCAAAATATGCCAGTGCTTTCTCAAGGCATTGCGGACCAATGGGGTGGCTGTGGAAAAGGTGGAACAAAAGTTTTCGTTTTAGTACCCTCTAATAAGGTGTCTCTATCGAGGGCCAAACATTTAGCAATTGCTGATTTAACATCAGACTTGGCATAGTTATGTGCCAAAAATCGATCACCTATCTCCTTCAGTGATGTAATCAATGACTCACGTTTTGACTCAATCCTCACCAATCTAATCATTTGTGAATATGGGAGTCCTGTTTTGAATGGCCTCGGATGGAAGCTTCCTGCCTCAAGCAGTGTATTCTTATCTGTCACCTTCCTAAAAAGCAAAGTGACAAAACAGTTAGATGTTTGTGTAATTTTTACATCCAAAAAGTTTATACAGTTAGCATCACAGGTCATGGTAAGACCTATGGCAGGGGTGGCCAAGCTCAGGCCTTGTGAGCAACGGTTCATGTTTTCCAGGTCTCCTCAGAAAGTCAGAGGTGAGATAATCATTACCAACTGTAGATTTTTTTGAGTAATAAACACACCAACAAGGAGACCTGGAAGACATGGACCGTTGGTAGCTCACGAGGCCCGAGCTTGGCCACCCATGACCTATGGCCTCCTCGAGGGGTTCGCTGTGTCAACCACTATCAAAATTTGTGACTTGTGTGCTGCTCTTCTTTTGTGTCCTGCCCTGATCTTGGATGCTTCACAACACAGAATTAATGACTTTTTTTCTTTTACTAGAGATAAGGTTAGGGTTAAAGTTAAGGTTAGGTGTCACATGGAATAATAAGTGTTGTCATTACAATATTGGAACTGGTGTGGAGTTCACAGCCCTTTTGGTTACAGATCTTTAAACCTTCTCTATTCACACACACACACAAACACACTTTCTAAATTAATGATGTTTGGTGAGGGATGTAGCATTTTTTTTTCTAGCATTAAATATGCCCCAAAAACAGGTGCATGCAGATTTATTTAAGGATATTAACAATTGCAATTGTTTTGCATCCACCTGACTGTAACTGCACCACTCAGATTCATGCTCTTTATGTTCATTTAAACAATCATAACTGCCAGGATGAATATATTATAAAGCCATACTAATCTTGTGCTTATATTTTTACATCTGTCACAGATTTGTTATGGCTGTTGTCCAACCTAGTAAAGTAATTAAGCAGACTAATATCTGTCCACTAAGCACCATCATAATGTAAGAACATGTGACATGCAGAACACCAGTAAGGAAGGATAGACAGATTTGCTGATCATGCCTCATGTATAATCTAAAACTTCATTCATTATTAAAATTATTTTTTCCCCCATCGATCAATTTTTAAAACCATGAAATGTATAAATGCATATTCCCAGCGCCATGCCAGTAATTTCAAGGACAGCTTTTGACAAAAATTAAATGTGATTGGAATTATCTAAGTAATTTAACTATATTAACTATTTACATGGGCAGATAACCACAACATTATTCAGAATATTGCACATGGCTATGCAAATACACAAATGTATTTTGTTTTGCAATGGTACAATGCAATATGTACACATATACTTAACTTTAATTTTAACCTGTAATTTATTTAGAGTTGAGCTTGGAAACATGACTTTGCCTCCTTCTGCAGTTCAGTATGATTTTGCAGAGATGCAGTTCCATTCCAAGATCTGGACCGGTCACTTTTTTGTGTGGCTTTTTGGATGATATATTTCTTAAGCAAGTTTATTTTACAATACATCTCAATTTCACCATTAAAAGAAAAGCTTATTCAATGTATATAAACACCTTTTTGCAAAGATATAGAACATCCTTAGTAGCTCAAGGGGAATGTGAAGAGCTATTTGTATTCCATATAACAGATTACTAGTTTTAGATTGGATTTAATCACTGAATTTTCCATGGTCTCATCATACACAAGTTAGGTATTGTGTATTCATTTATTTGTTTAATGAAAACCTCCATTTTCCAACATATGCTCATGATACGAGGAACAGAGTTTACAAAACAGAGGTAGGTACATGTGTACATGTATAAAAAACTGAAAAAAAGACAACGCTAACTAGAATAGTACGTAGAATTTATAAGCAGCTAGTAATTTTTGGGGATACAAGTAACCCAAACAAAGAAAAATATGGAAAATAACCAGCGCTAAATAAATTGTATTAATCAATAAATGTATTTCTATATGATTCAGGATGGCTGAAAATATGTAAATGGTACTGATGTATTTTTGAATTATTAGAAATGTTATTAATAAGCCTCAAATGGGTCAATGGTACAAAATAAAACTGTATATATCTATATACACACACTAAAACACATATATACTGGATACAAAAATGTACTCTGATAAACTGTCGTGCGAACAATGTAATCTTTGATATGCACAAAAAATCCTCCACAAAGTCCTTTGTATATATGTAGACAAAAGAATCAAATTGTCTATTAAGCACCATCGGTTTGAAATAGAATGGAGGGTAAGCTGAAATCCACACAAGATAGTTAGAGTATTGAAGTTGGAAACAGGCCGTATAGGTTGGAGAAATATAGAAATAATTACCACTAATGGTCCACTTATAAGGTGTTGACGGAATCCCAGTAACAGCAATAAGCACGGTCGACACTACCCCCCTCCACGGGGAGTCGTGGTCCGGTGCAGATTGTAGGTGGTATCGATGTTAGCCGCCATTAAACCAATAAGAAGTGACCACGTTGGATATGCGGATAGCAGATGGAAAATCTGATTCTCCGGTATTGATGTATTATACCTGTGTTTCCAGACAATCAAATGGGAAGCTTGTCTTGTATGAGCAAGTTCAATATGTGGAATAGCTAAACCCAGTGCAGTACAACGGCAATGCATTTCTTCCCTTTGTGGGACTTTTTCAAGCCGACATGACTTGATTTGTGCCTGTTATTTAATAGTATTGTTAATTGAGTACAGGTGGTGGGACACATTGTGCTTCTCCTGATTGGATCTTTTGTTAGAGATATACTGAAAAATATCCCAATTTTTCATAAATTCACAAGCTGTTTGTTAGACATAATCTACATATGTAGACCCAGAGATACTTATACATTAATATTTAAAATGTAACATTTAAAATTAAAATTCCATCAGTTTCTTAGTTTAAACGGACTTGAAATTGATCTATCTCTAGATCTAATCAGTATGCTCGTTTAACCATTTGAGTATAAGGCATAAATTTTGAGACAATATTTCTGACATATCATATATTTGACAAATTGTAGCTTGTAAATATATATATACACCAACATCAGAATAGTAGAATTTTATATTCTTATGCTTGCCTGGAGCTACAGTTCCACGTGATAAAAAGCGCATTTTAAATATTGTAAAGGCAGTGAGCAAGGAAAGGGAGGTTGATGTCATTATCCATCTTGGGACAAATGACTTAGCTAATGCTGGAGTTGCGGCAGTCAGAGATGAATTTAGGAAATTGGGAACTGCTCTTAAACAGGTGGCAAATACTGTGACTTTTTCTGAAGTGCTGCCAGTACACAGATATGAAGAAGGTAGAATGTGGCCCATTCATGATTTCAATCTGTGGCTTAGAAAGTGGTGTCATGAGGAAGGATTTGGGCTCATAGAACATAGCCATTCCACCTGGCAAAATAGGAACTTGTATAAAAAGGATGGCTTACACCCATCTTCTGTGGGGACAGATATTCTAAGTGAGCAGTTTGAATGCTTTATTAGAAACCATTTAAACTAGGAGAGGGAGGCAGTGATACAAATAATAAAAATAGCTGCTCCCCTAACCAAAAAGTCTTGGGAGGCCAGTCAATAATGACAGATAATATAGCCACAGCAACAAATGGAAAAGAAAATATAAAAAGCAATATAAACATATCCAGCAATAATAATGAACTGATAAATAGGAGATTCATAATGCAACCTCTCAGAGCAATGTGTGCAAATGCTAGGAGCTTGGGAAATAAAATCCCTGAATTAATCACAATAATGGCAAGGGATAATCTAGATATTGTGGGAATCACAAAATCATGGTGCAATGAAAATCATGACTGGGACATAGCTATAACGGGTTATAATTTATTTAGAAAGGATAGAGTAGGAAAAATTGGGGGAGGAGTATTATTGTATGTTAGGGAAGGGTTAAATTCTACTTTAATAGGGTGTATTGGAGAGAAAACTGAGGCACTTTGGGTAACCATAGAAACACAGGGGGTAATTCTTCGTACTGGAGTGATATATAGGCCACCAGGGCAAGAGGAGGAAATGGACAAT
>WWET01007626.1:0-11545 GCA_011038615.1 Limnodynastes dumerilii | reverse complement strand
TAATTTATAATCATTAGCATCTCTAGAATATTTCTGTTTTTTGTCATCTGTTACCTCTTTATCATACTTATGAATTTTTATTATTCAATAAACTATGATTATCCTTAAAAGTAGGAGTGTTTTTAAACTGTTCTAATAGTTTATGAGTTTTATCTATTTCCTCAGTTACTACAAGTAATCTTTCTTTCTATAACAAATTAAAATATTCATTAAAGTTGAAGAGCTAATGCTTTATTCCATTCTTCTGTTAGTTTTCCGTCATTAGAGATGGTGAGAGGTTTAATGATTCTTAATCCTCTTGGTATGATATTGGTGTCACTTTTGTAATGAAATACTGTCTAACCAATGATGCATTTCTGTTTTAAGTTGTCTCTCTAATTTTACAAAAGAACCGGATTGTTTATAAATACTTTTAGGTTCAGTCTCTTTAGGACCTGCAATATTAGTATCTATTTTAAAAATACCAGTGCGTCTTTTCAGACGTTCAGCATAAGATACATTGTCAGCCATACTGAAGAAAGCAGCTATCAAACTTGATTATACAACAATAAAAAACGGAAAAAAAGACAGCGATAACTAGAATAGTATGTAGAACTTATAAGCAGCTAGTAATTTTTTGGGGATACAAGTAACCCAAACAAAGAAAAATATGGAAAATAACCCCCCAAAAATTTTTAGGGTTGTACCAGCACTAAATAAATTGTATTAATCAATAAATGTATTTCTATTAAATTATTTATATATGATTCAGGATAGCTGAAAATATGTAAATGTAAACTGATGGATTTTTTAACTATTAGAAATGTTATTAATAAACCACAAATGGGTCAATGGTACAAAATAAAACTGTACATATCTATATCATGTGCACATGTAGTCAACAACATTCTATAAGTAGTAGTAGTGGCAGGATTGGGCAGGGAGGTATGTGCCCCCTGTGCCCAACCACTTTTTGGGTCTTTCAGGCCGCAGTCCCTGGTGGTCTAGTGAGGATACAAAGTCTGAAGCACATATAAAAAACACAGTGACAGACTATGTGGCCTGACATAGGCCACACCCATTATACAGTAGAAGGCAGCACCATGCACTTTATCAGTACTGGTTATACAGGGCTCCTATGGAAGCCTTGTAAACCAAATCTGTTTCTATGAAGAATGTGACTTAACATCTGCAGCAGCATTATGCACATAAACAGGTTTGGTCCTACAGGGCTCCCAAGTGGCAGAAATAGAGACTGGACACGTATACAAGAGAAAAAATGAAGGCTGGATGCGTATACAAGGGGCAAAAATGAAGCCTGGACACATATACAAGGGAAAGAAATGGAGGCTGGATATGTATACAAGAGTCAGAAATAGATGGCTGTACAAATACAAGCGGCAGAAATGGATGGCTGCAAACATGCAAAAGGCACACAGGATGGCAGCAAAGGATATCTGGAGGCATACAGGGAAAGGAAAGTGTGTATTTTATGGCAGTAGCTAAGATGCAGTTTGTATTGTAAGGCAGTATAATCTGCGCACTTAATATAGTTTGGTGTGCCCAAAAATTGGTCAGCTTAAACTAAAAAAAACAAAAAGCATGTTATTGAAAAATAAATATAACTGGGTATATTTGGTCAATAACCCTCTGCAGCAGACAATACAAATGGTGAAATATAATTGAATGAACATAAAAGCAGACTAAAATAAATAGCAGTGAGATAATGGTTAGTGACAAAATAAACCAGATGCATTAAATAATATCCTGAAAGTTGTAACTGAATTTAGCAACAACCGGAGGTTCCTGAAATCAACAGCCCAAAAACACAGCTCTTTTAAACAGTAACAAATTAAGCATGATGTAGTTGGGAAAAAAAAAATTATATATATACTCCAGCAATGCATTCAGCTGTAGCACGATGGTCTATCAAAATGAAGACCGTCGTATCGGGGAACCTTCTCCTCTGCACATTCATATATAAGCTCACCTCTTATATACAGCTACTTCCTTGCTCTTTGGGCCCGATTCAGTTGCCTGGATGCTGTGCTTTTTTGGCGAATTAGTATAATTGATTTTAATACACACCTCATATATACGTACGCTGTTCAATACATATATACATTTCCTGGAGTGCCATATATATATATATACATATATATATATATATATATATAGTCCAGAGAAAACTGTCACTCCTCATACAACGGATAACTGGCTTGCGGTGCACTTCAATTGAAATAAACAAAGTCCAGAAGATAGAAGGCACTCAGAAGTCTTAAAACAAAAATGAATCCAGAATGTATAACTAAATAAACGGATGATTTATTCTTCCATAGTATAAGCCCAACGTTTCAATCGGTGTACCCGATTTTCCTCAGGGGCCAACACAGATAAAAATCAAACAGGGGTAAGAGGATGCCCAGATATTTAATATGTGTGTCAGACCATACAAAAGGGAACAATAATTTAAAATTATGTAAAGTAGTGTCACTGATAGAAAGGTTGAGGGCAAAAGATTTGGCAAAGTTTATTTTAACATTTGAGAAAAAGACAAATTTGACAAATTCAGCGATAAGGTTGGGAAAGATGTCTTCTTAGCATCAGTGGTAAGAAGCAATCAAGATGATGAGCCCTCCAGGTAATACATATGATTGATGGCTTTGGTCATGCTGTGCCAGGCTTCTCTGCCCATAATAAAGCCAGCCTGGTCTTCATGGACCACCAAGGGCAGAGGTTAGATTTGAGGCAATTTGCAATCATTTTGGCAAATCATTTAATATTAATTTTGAGTAGAGATTATTATTATTATCGTTTATTTATAAGGTGCCACAAGGTGTCCGCAGCGCCGTACAAAATACAATAACAAAATAAAGTACAGACCTACAGGGTAGGGATGGACAGCATAGTACATAATAAAATACATTATAAATATAGAAATATCACAAAAATACAATAAAGTAAAGCAAGCACAGACAGCAAGGCAAAATGCGAGGTGTCAAGCTTGGCAGATTAGGGAGGAGAGGATAGAATGCATTTAGAGGTTGAGAGGTCATCAGGTGGGAGATGAAGTAAAAGGGTAGCAGAGGGGGACAATCTTTCAATAAACAGCAATTTGAATCTTAAAATACATGCTTTACCAATGTTTCAGCATTCTGTCCAATGTAACTAAGGACTGGATCCACAGGTCCATTTGTTTGCCCACTTACGCATGTAAAGTGTGTAAGTGTGCTGTTTTCATTGGAGGGTCCATCCCCTCTCTCGTACGGATGGACAGACCTACAGGGTTTGGATCCAGTCCTAGATGATTAAGGTTCCTTTGATTTTGGTAATTTTCAGTAACTTACAGACTCAATGACGTTTGTATGAGTCTGCACAATCAAGTGATCCAATGACTATCATGGTCTGCTACTCAGAGCACTATTATGACTAAATCATTGTGTGAATAATTAATCGATCCCTGAACTGTCATAGTCTGTAAGAGCTTTCAGCCTGTTTATATGATTTATACATTGAAACGGCTCCAGATCAAACTAAAGTAATCAGCTAATTACCATAAATGAACGTCAATTTGGAACCTTGAAACACTTGCTTTATCAATATTTCAGCACATTCTGACCAACCTAATTCAATGATTGTTTCCTATGATGTTGGAAATATTTTTCTGCAACTAGCATGAGTGTTGACTCAATGATGGACATGGTTCAGTAAGTAGCACTTGTGCCTCTCAGTGCTAATTTCATGAGTTCAATTACAGGACTAGTCCTTATCTGTGTGGAGTTTGTATGTTCTCCCAGTGTCTGCATGTTTTTTTTGGAGTGCTCCAGTTTCCTCCCACAAGCCAAAAACATTCTTTTAGGTTAACAGGTTGCAGACTAAATAGCCCTAGTGTGTGTGTGTTTATGTATGTATGACTATGTTAGGGACCTTAGTATGAAGCTCCAATAGGGGCATGGACTAATGTGAATGTCTCATGTTCTCTGTAAAGCGTTGTGGACAATTTGTGGCGCTATATAAATAAGCAATAATAATGATGAATCTATAAGTCTGCACAATCAAGTGATCCTGTGACAATCATGGTCTATTACTCAAAGCACTTAGATTAGATTATTATGTGATTTATTAAGTGATCACTGGATTGTCATAATCTATCATCGCTATAATGATCAATTTATTTATATGATCTATACACTAAAAGCATTGTTAAAGCTCTAGAACAAACCAGACTAAAGTAATCAGTTAGATTACCATGCATTAATGTTAGGGATCAACCTGTTGTTGTATAAGTGAGGATCTTTGATCAGGTTAATTACAATGCACATACAACCTCAAGCATGATGTTACTCTCTATGACATACTGTATATATACCCTTATTCATCAAGGTTATTGATTGTGAATACCTTAGTTATTTGTTGAACTTTTTCAACTTATTTTGGATCTCACATTTCTGTGCATCACATAAGAGAGCCTTCCTCTTGCTTGGAGTGTCCTTTGCACCTATATCTTTTCAGGGTAAAATAGCGCAAGGCACTGCCCTGGGGAATGGCAGAACAAAAGATTAGAGTGTCGGCAAAGGCTCCCACATAAGTATAATTTTGCAACAGTAAAACTAGTGTAAGAAGGTTTTCAATTGGCAGGGAAATGGGTGCGTCCTGAGTTTTTTGAATTGCAGAAAACTGAAGCTAACAGCATCTGAAAGGTTTTGAACTACTTGGACTAACAGGGGGCGGTAACAATTGAAACAGAGGGCCCCAAAAGTTCTTAAGAGTTTGAAGAAGACCTGTGGGTATAAAGAAAAGGTAGGAAATAGAGCAATCAGTTCAGTCCCATCAAACTAGAGTGGTTTAGAGGGTTCACAGAGTAGTGTATGGTCTTGAGGGACCACAAACTAGTGTGAGCTGTTCCTTATCATGCTGATTCAAATTTTGGCATCTTTACCTTTCTGCCAACACTCATTTTGTGACATGGTTGGGATGGGGAACCATGTACCCAGGTGTGCCCCTTAGAGAGGCCAATCACTGGAAGGTTGAGGGAGGAGTAGAAGAGATTGGTGTCAGACGGATTGCATAGCATATGTTGTCTGCCATTGGACGTGACTTGGAGACTAAAGGGGAAGTCACATTTGTATTTAATATTTCTTTTCCTGAGTTCCTCAGTAAGTGGTTTCAGGATTCTACGTTTGGTGAAGGGTGTCCCAAGAAAGATCCTGGAAGATTTGAATGGGGTGGTCTTCAAAACGTATATCACTAATGTTTCTTACTTTGCATACTTTTTCAATTTATTCGTTCTGCGCATTATCAAGATTGTCCACCCTATCTCTTAGGGCCTTGAGATCTTATGCTTGTTGTTGTATTGATTCGTGTGGATTAGATAGATAATCTGTGGTGGGGTCATGTTCAACCTCAAGGGTAGTGACTATCTGCAAGGTCACAAAGGTATGAGTGTATATTAGCAACAGCTGACAAGAGTCTTCCGGAGTTTTTTCTCAAACTCTAGAATATCTTTGTCAAGAAAGATTTCTGGTGTGTTAGCATCTCGTAGATGGTCACTGATTCAGGGAGGAGGGGTGTCTGCTTGAAAGGTTGAGAGGATGCCATGAGTCCTGTTTCACTGAGAGGTGAACTGTTTCTGGAGTATACAGAGAAGCTGTTTGGTATTGGCATAGGTCAATCTAGGGAGAGGTGTCTCAGATCAAAGGTGGCTGTTGCCTCTCTGATGAACACTTTCTGTATGTGCAGGGGTCTGTCCTTCTGAGAGAGAGAGGGGAGTGCACACCCCCTGTCACTACCCTCTCTCGTGCGGGCTTTATGACAGCTTACTCTGCCATAAGCCTGCCTTAAATCAGTCGTACGGATCAACGGTCCGTACGACCGCTGATACACACAAAGGTGGGAGCCCCCTCCCACACTGTACACTTTGCATGCTTTTCCCTGCCCACTTTAGTGGGCGGAGGGGAAACACAGCCCATTTCCTATGAAATGAGCCCATTTCCTAGGAAATTGGCCCGTATAAAACAAAGTTCCGTACGAATGTTGCTTTGCTAAGATTACTATCGTAACCTGGAAGGCGCATGCCAGTTTTGAACTGGCTCTCAAACTGATTGCTCCTGCCTTACCGAGGAGAAGCAATCGATCATCCCCAGGATGAAGTTGCACAGCGAATGGTAAGTACATAGAAAGTGACAGCAGATAAGAGCCACATGGCCCATCCAGTCTGCCCATTTGTTTAATCAAAACTATACTGACCCTAGACCCTATTTACCCTCAATTTAGGATATCGTTATATTTATCCCAAGCATGTTTAAACTGTTCTCCTGCATTGGCCTCAACCACCTCAGATGGGAGGCTATTCCACTTATCTATCACCCTTTCAGTGAAGTAATTTTTCCGCACATTTACTCTGAATCTACCACCCTCCAGTTTATATTCATCCCCTCGTGTTCTATTACACCTCTTCCTTTGAAAAATGCTACCCTCCTCTAGTTGGTCACAACTCTTGATGCATTTAAAAGCTGCTATCATGTCCCCCCCCTCTCCCTTCTCTGCTCCAAGCTATACATGTTTAGTTCCTCTAGCCTTTCTTGGTATGATTTGTTACACAGGCCATGGACCATTTTAGTTGCTCTTCTTTGCACAGTCTCTAATGTATTTGTGTCTTTCTGGAGGCCTCCAGCACAGAACTGAACACAGTATTCTAGGTGAGGTCGTACCAATGATATATAAAGGGGCATCACTACTTCCCTCTTTCTGCTACTAATTCCTCTCTCTATGAAACCAAGCATCTGACTTGCCTTTCTCATTGCTTTCTTACATTGCTTGGCTACCTTTAAGTCACTGGAAATAACAACTCTTAGATCCCTTTCCTCCTCTGTAGATTCTAATGTAATGCCATTAAGGATATATTGAGCCTTTGGGTTTTTATGCCCCAAGTGCATAATTTTGCATTTTTTGGCATTAAACTGCAGTTGCCACTCTTTTGACCATTCCTCCAGTCTACCTAGATCATACCTCATTTTCTGTACCCCACCTGGCATGCCTACCATTACATATCTTGGTGTCATCTGCAAAAAGATATATTTTCCCCTCAATACCACAGGCTATATCACCAATAAAGATATTAAATAGCACTGGTCCAAGTACAGAACCCTGGGGTACTCCACTGGTTACCTTACCATCCCCAGAAGAGATTCCATTTACTACAAGCCTCTGTTGTCTATCTTGTAACCAAGATTGTATCCATGTAACTATCTTTAAGTCCAATCCTAACATTTCCAGCTTATTTAACAGTCTGCGATGTGGCACAGTGTCAAAAGCCTTGCTAAAATCTAGATAAGCTATGTCTACAGCTCCCCCTTTATCTAATACTTTACTGACCCAGTCAAAAAATTCAAAAAGATTTGTTTGACATAATCTTCCCCAGTGAATCCATGCTGCTTGGGATCCTGTAAGTTACTGGATTTAAGAAGAGAAAATAGTGAGGATACTCATATAGCATCAGGGGGATTAGCAGCAGTAGTGGGTACACCTGAGGATCTACCAATCCTCTGTAGAAACTGGAAAAAAGTATAGGGGGGGCGTGTCTATTTTTGCCAACACTGAAAAAATACTGCTATTTTTCTACATATTAAACTGCTGTCTTCAAGGTTTTTTGCATGTTCTTTTAAGTATGTTCTTTTAAGTAAGAGGGAAACACTATTTGACTGATATACTGGCGGTGGAATTTGGGATATATCCCTAAATTATATACATGTTATAGTATATATATCGGCAGGATATTACTGTCTAATCCACAGTCAATTATATATAGCTGTGAGTGGAGCTCACTTGGCTACATCCAACATATAATCCATCAATTAAGACATAAATACAATATACATATAATACAATATATAAATTATATGGAATTGTAAAAAATTGTAAAGAATTATAAAATATAGAGTTGGTGAAGGCATAAATGTGATTAATATGAACTGGCATTTATTATATATAAGGTCTAGCCACGTTCCACTTCTATTGGGATTACCACTACTATGTATGAATTAACAACAAACAGGGAATTCATAGACTCACTGGTCGGTAGTTTGACGCTTCTTCCCTACTTCCACTTTTATGCAGAGGGATGACATTTGCTATTTTCCAGTCCTCTGTAATTACCCCAGTTATTTGTGACTGATTGAATAATTCAGTTAATGGTTTTGCCAGCACCCCTCTAAGCTCTTTTAGTATTCTCGGATGTATCCCATCTGGTCCCATTGATTTATCCACTTTCAATTTTGAAAGTTCCTTTAATACCTGTTCCTCAGTAAAAGTAGTAGTAATTGCCCCCACTGTATTAATAGTCTTCCCATTCAAAAGTGGACCCTTCCCCTCTCTTTCTTTTGTGAATATTGAACAGAAATACTTGTTAAGATGATCTGCCATAGCCCTTTCACTCTCAATAAGAATTCCGCTCTCCGTTTTGAGCCTTACGATACCCTCCTTTGTTTTTCGTCTTTCATTTGTATACCTAAAAAAGCTTTTGTCCCCTTTTTGTACCAAGTGGGCCAGTTTTTCTTCAGTTTGTGCCTTTTCTGCTCTGATAACTATTTAGCCTCCTTCTGCTTTGTAAAATACACCTCCCTGTAATCATTACTCTGATATTGCTTATAATTCCGAAAGGCCATCTTTTTTCCTTTCACTATAGTTGCTACCTCATTTGTAAACCACATTGGCTCTCCTTTTCTGGGTTTATTTCTAACCATTCTTATACAAATGTCTGTTGCTGTTAATAATGCATTTTTTTTATTTCCCCACTGCTCCTGAACTCCTTTTATGTGCCTCTTCTCTGCCAAATAATCACTTACACATTTCCCCATTTCCACAAAATCTGCCTTCCTAAAGTGTAGCACCCTCGTCTTTGTGTGTCACGTTTCTCTCTCAGTCGTTATACTAAACCATACTGCTTGATGGTCACTGGATCCTATGTTCTCACCCACACTTACTTCTGAGATCACCAAATAAGTACCAAATCTAAGATGACCTCTTTGCGAGTGGGCTCTCTCGCCAGTCGCTTAAGGGACACTTCCTGTAATGAATTTGAAATGTCCCCACTTCTAGTGGAGCTTGCTAAAGACTTATCCCAGTTTACATCAGGTAGACTAAAATCTCCCATGATTATTACCTCCCCTTTTAATGTCATTTTAGCAATGTCTTCCAATAGAACATTGTCCATTTCCTCCTCTTGCCCTGGTGGCCTATATATCACTGCAGTATGAAGAATAACACCCTGGGTTTCTATGGTTACCCAATGTACCTCAGTTTTTTCTCCAATACACCCTATTTAAGCAGAATTTAACCCTCCTTAACATACATTAATACTACTCCTCCAATTTTTCCTACTCTATCGTTTCTAAATAAATTATAACTCGGTATAGCTAGGTCCCAGTCATGATTTTCATTGCACCATGATTCTGTGATTCCCACAATATCTAGATTATCCCTTGCCATTATTGCGATTAATTCAGGGTTTTTATGTCCTAAGCTCCTAGAATTTGCACACATTGCTCTGAGAGGTTGCATAATGAAACCCCTATTTCTAAGTTTATTATTACTGCTAGATATGTTTATATTGCTTTTTATATTTTCTTTAACATTTGTTGCTGTGGCTATATTATCTTTCATTATTGACTTGCCTAACAACACTTTTTGGTTAGGGGGGCAGCTATTTTTATTATTTGTATCACTGCCCCTCTCTCCTAGTTTAAATGGTTTCTAATAAAGCATTCAAACTGCTCACTTAGAATATCTGTCCCCACAGAAGATGGGTGTAAGCCATCCTTTTTATACAAGTTCCAATTTTGCCAGGTGGAATGACTATGTTCTATGAGCTCAAATCCCTCCTCATAACACCACTTCCTAAGCCACAGATTGAAATTATGAATGCGCCACATTCTACCGTTTTCAAATCAGTATACTGGCAGCACTTCAGAAAAAGTAACAGTATTTGCCACCTGCTTAAGAGCAGTTCCCAACTTTCTAAATTCATCTCTGACAGCCACAACTCCAGCATTGGCTAAGTCATTTGTCCCAAGATGGATAATGACATCAACCTCCCTTTCCTTGCTCACTGCCTTTACAATATTTAAAACACGCTTTTTATCATGTGGAACTGTCGCTCCAGGCAAGCACTTCACCTGATTCCTATTTTCGGGTCCTGTTCCCAACTGGATACCCCTAACAATAGAATCCCCCACAAGAAATGCAGTCCCTCTCAGGGATTCCTTTTTCTTGTGTAGCTGTAGCTCCAGGCAAGCACTTCACCTGATTCCTATTTCCGGGTCCTCTTCCCAGCTGGATACCCCTAACAATAGAATCCCCCACAAGAAGTGCAGTCCTTCTCAGGGATTCCTTTTTCTCACCATCAGGTTCCCTCAACACCTCATGCACTACATTACCTGTTGAAGTGCACTCCAGGCCTCCAAGTGCTGAGGGCAGAGGCTGTGCAATGTGTCCTTGCACAACAGAAACCTTCTTGCAAGCATTCCTCACCATAGTCCACCCAGTACGCTTTCTGGAAACTCTCTGAGGCAATGGTGGCATCAAAGATGCAGACATCCTGCATATCTCACCATGCATTCTAACTATCTCATCCTGCAAAAAAGACATCTTCTCACAGATTGGACAACACCTGAGTTTCCAAATTGTTTCACACAAAACAAAAGCATCACAACCACTGCAATGCACAAGAGCAGACATCCTAGAATGTTTATTCGAATAAAAATCAGCAAACTCCGCTTAACCAACAAATCACACAACTACTTTAAATGGGCCCAAATCCAGTTCAAACTCCAATTACAACTCCAATATGCTTGGAAAACCAATGCTTAGAAAAGCAGGCAAAAAAAACCAGGCAAGTAAGTATTTATTAAACCCCAACCCTTATCCTAATCCTCTCCCCCATGCAGCCTGATCATAAGACTTCCTTTTCCGCAGTCTGACCCTAAGAGTGTGCAAGCGTGAGGCTTTTTTTTCAATCTTTGGCATGTGACTGAAATGCCTGGACCAGGAGAAAACACAGGTAGAGTCTGAGACTGAGATGCAGGGTTTGGGGATTGTACACAGCATAGCTCTGTTGGCCACAGCTAGAGATCAATCGTCTCTGGACCTACTAAGGAACACGATTAAAATAGGGAGAGATTCATCAAGGAGTTTAAAAACCTGTTTTTAACTGTTAATTGACCTCAGTGGGACAGAGCTCTAGTAAAAAGCTTTTCCCAAGCAGAGTCAAGCCACTCACTTCAGGATTTGTATATAACAAAAATAATAATAGAATTTACACAGCACAAAAAACAAAAAGCTAATAATGATGTAGTTTTAATGGTGCATATAGTTTTGCAATTTGAAAAATTGTTTCATTTTACTGTTATGTGCCGTCAGAACGGCAGTGATCCTACCTCCAACCAGCGCTCTCCTGTTATGTGCCGTCAGAACGGCAGAGATCCTACCTCCAACCAGCGCTCTCCTTCCCTGCATGCCGTCAGAACGGCATGCAATCTCTTTCCACATCTCACGCTGGTCTCCGTCTACC
>WWET01007625.1:0-19002 GCA_011038615.1 Limnodynastes dumerilii | reverse complement strand
TGTGACCAGCTAGAGGAGGGTACCATTTTTCAAAAGAAAAGGTGTAATAGAACACGAGGGCATGGATATAAACTGGAGGGTGGTAGATTCAAAGGAAATGTGCGGAAAGATTACTTCACTGAAAGGGTGATAGATAAATGGAATATTCTCCCATCTGAGGTGGTTGAGGCCAATACAGTAGAACAATTTAAACATGCTTGGGATAAATATAAGGGTATCCTAAATTGAAACCCAAATTGAGGTTAAATAGGGTCTATGGTCAGTATAGTTTTCAATAAACAAATGGGCAGACTAGATGGGCAATGTGGCTCTTATCTGCCGTCACTTTCTATGTTTCTATGTTTCTATGTAATCAGCTACTTGTGAGCAACTTGTCGGATTACATTGCACGTAACACGTCTCCTCCTTCAGCTTCTTCAGGAACTTCTACTGCTAGTAAACAGTTGTCATTTTCAAACACAAGCACTGGTGATGAATAGTCAACACAGCATACCACAGTCAGAGATTATGCTATCTGGTTGGGCTTAAAAGACATCCCCAACCTATACTAACAACACTAGCATGAGTCAATCTGATACCATAAGCATCAATAGAATTGTGGATGATTACATGAATGATCATTACAAAATTTGCACTTCATCAAGTCCATTTCAATACTGGGAGTTACGGTGGACACCCTTATACAAATTGGCAATATGCTATTTAAGCTGGTAAATATGATGTGTATAGAAAACATTTTTTGAGGAATCACAACTGGTGTGTGTTCCCCCCAGACCAAAGTTAAAGAGTGCACTCCAAATATGATGTGTACCCCGCGCCAGAAGAATAGATTTATATGGACTGAAGATAACCCGTTCAAAGAAAACATTGCATTATGGCGCAGATACATAGACGGTGTACTGTGTATCTGGACGGGAAGCGACACAAGATTGAAAGATTTCATCAACTATATCAACTCTAACAAACTAAACCTAATCTTCACAGTGGAGAGCAGCCAAGAGAAAGTCACCTACCTAGACTTGGAAATTTTTGTCTCAGATGACACTCTCCAGACCAGAACACATATAAAGCCAGTAAATGCCAACACGTGCATACCTATGTCTAGCAATCATCATCAAAATTGGCTCAGAGATATTCCGAACGGTCAGTTCCAACGAATTAAAAGAAACTGTACCCAACTGAACGACTTTGATCTACAAGCAAATCGCGTTAAACAAAGATTTCTGGACAGAGAATATGATCCAAAACTAGTTGATGATGCAATGAAAAGAAACAGACAAAAAGAGAAAAACACCCTAATAGACAGCAAAAGAACTAGCAAATCACAAAATGGAGAAGAGGTGCGCTTTATTACGGGCTTCAGCAACAACGCCAAAGAAGTGGAAAAAATCATGAAAAAACACTGGCCCTTACTACTAAAAGACCCCTTACTAGGAAAGATTCTCCCCAACAAGCCCACCGTCACCTACAGAAGAGCCAAAAACCTCAAAAATATATTAGCACCAAGTGCTCTACCTCCCACAACTACTATATCAAAAGACACCTGGATAAGGGATAACAAACCTGGCTTCTATTATTGCACAAAACGCAAAAGCTGCAAGACAACGAAGAGATCAAGCACCAAACCAATAACATCCATAATTTCGAATGCAACAGGTAAAGAGTACAAACTTAAAGAAAAGATAAGCTGTGAAACCAAAGGGGTCATCTATCTCCTCGAATGCCCCTGCAGCCTTCAGTACGTAGGACGGACAATAAGAAACCTGAAGGACAGAATCTCAGAACATGTGAGAAATATCTCCAAAGGTGACACAAACCAAAGCGTCCCAGCACACTATAAGGAACAGCACAACTGTGACCCAACACTTCTGAAATTCACGGGGATAAAAAAAAGTTCAGAAACATTGGAGAGGAGGGAACCTGCTAGCAACAATAGCAAAAGAAGAAACACTATGGATCTTCAACCTCCAAACTTTAGCCCCAAAAGGCCTAAACCTGGACTTCGACCTTGGGACCTTTTTGTTTGAATAAACAACTTTTGTTTTAATAAACAACTTTTTCCAATTAAACAATCCCCGTTTTAAATTAACATTTTTTGTTTGTAGTAAACAAGTAATAGGTGTAAGAACTAACATATTTATTCATAATATAATTTTATTAAACAACCCACCTCTAATTTTATATTAACATTATCCTTTATTCACCCCATCTAAATCCCATTGTTACCACTTAAGCTGCTCCACCTTTATTATTATCCACCCTTATAAAATTGACAACCCTCCTATCTAAATACTCATAATCATAATTAGGGTCCCCTGTTTCTAATTTTTCACATTTTTTCTTTTTCTTTTCTTTATCTGTTTCCTTTTCTTTTTCTCTTTCGTTTTCTTATTTCCATTCTCATTCTTATTTTTATTTTATTTTGTTTTCATTTTATCTAATGTTAATTTTTTGTAAATTTTTGTAAATTTTTTGTAAATATTTTGTTAATTCTTTGCTTAATTTTTTGCCTAATTTTTTGCTTAATTTTTTGCTTAATTGTTTGCTAATTCTTTGCTAATTTTATTTTATTTTATTTCATTATATTTTACTAATTTTATTTTTCCATCAATATCCAGCACATTTATTAATTTATTAATCAATTAAACAATTATCAGCCTCCTTCACCACAACAAAAAATCCTCTATCTCCTGGAAAGAATATCTGCATAGAAGCTTTGGTTCTCCTGCCACGCTTATATTCCGGCTCATGGCCACCCCTCTGACAACAATGGACCAATGATACTTTAGCATCCTGTACATAAGCCATTTCAACCTCCAAACCCAGTAGCAAGTGCCCCAAGCAAATTTAATCCCCTGACGAAGCCCCGGTGCTGGTGAAACGCGTAGGACCATAAGCCTTGGAAAAGGAGATCTCCCCAGAGAAGCACTTAGCACTAGGACCGGAGATACAGCAGTCAAAGAAACAGCTGATCTATAGGACCACACGCGGCGGTGTGCACGCCGCCGCGTCCTCCAGCATGTGTCCGCATTGACTCTCAAACACAGCACAGAAACAGCAAGCTGCCAACAGACGACTAACAGCGGGAGCAGCCCCAGGCAGCGGTGGACCAATAAGGTAATCCAACCTCCGTACCACTGCAATTATGTGCAGCTTGCTTATATTGTGTTGACCTCTAGACTTTTTCATTCTAAGAGTTTTACTGTCACACAAGTCTCTGCATTGTTTATCCAGCGGCTCTCTGTTCAGCCACCCCAAACACTGCCTATTGATAACCAGCTACCTTCTATCTACAGACAGTGGAACTTTCCTGTCCAGATACAGCTTTGGAGGAGCCAATTGATACACTGCTCACACAGATACTTTATATACCAAAGTGGCTAATTTGTGACTTGGTTATCTAACCTTTTTGGCATTATCATATGCTTGTTCAATACCCTCTGGGATCAGAGGAACTATTTATACTGGGACATCTTTAACTCCCATTGTTTTTTCACTTATTATCTTTTACTTATTATATATATTATCTTCTGTGGTGAAGGAATTTTATACAATAAAGTATCTTTATTTAACTTTACATATATTGTCTTATTATTTTTTAATATTTCTGGCGCGGGGTACACATCATATTTACCAAATTATACCCTCCTGCCCCAGGAGGGATTTAGGGAGAATATACAGAGGCTTCTCTCAGCCCTACCCCACAAGGTGTTTCCCAAAAACACCGTAGCAGCCCCATACAACTCTTGTAGCATTGTGGAGCAGCGCAGGTGAGTACCACTAAACCCCCATTATGCTACTTAAGCTACCTACCCTCCAGTGTATACTCTGAAAGATTATTTAGCGCAACCGGGAACCTGGTGGGCGAAAGGCGACAAAGGTTAAACCCCAAATACGTTGAGATGTTGATGTTCATAAAGATACTACTCTTCATTTTTTGAGGGACATACTAGCCACAAAGGGCCATCTGACAGTGTCAACGCTGATTCTAATGGCGATGAGCTAATATTGTGCGATGGCGATATCAACAAAAGTGATGAGAATATTAGTGAGGAGGATGACAATTCAAACCTTCAGGATATTTAGGCCTGTTATCTCTAATTCCATCTCCATACCAAAAAAGACCACCTTTTCTCTCTCCTTTCTTTACCGACCTTATTTCTCTCCTGATAAACACAAATTGTACACTATGGTGGGAGCCCGAACGAACCAAGCACTTTGGCCACAGCAGTCTTCCTGTCTGTCACCAAGGCGCTTGGTTTGTCAAACAGTACGGGTGGCGGGAGGGCTCAAGGACATGAACTTGCACAAAGTGTGACTTGGCTTGCTGTTGTGCTGGTGGAACTACTAGCTTGCTGTTGTGCTGGTGGAACTAGTCATTACAAAATGACCGCTACGCTGAGTTCCATCTCTGTGCCAAAAAAGACTGCCTTTTCCTCTCTCCTTTCTTTACTGCCTTCATTTTAGTTGCAATTCTGTAGTAGCACCTCCTTTTGTTTTGTATGTTCTCCGTCAGCCTCTTCAGTCTCTGGTGTATGAGCTCTGGGTTAAACAGCCAGGTATTTAATCAGGCACAAGTCTGTAAGTGCCTGGCTGGACAGAGCGGTGATGTAGCATGGTAATGCCAGCAGGTGGACAACACGGGGCATTTATAGGGGCAGCCATATCTGCCTGGTAGGCCATTGCCCTCCCCTCTAGAGAAGTGTCATTATTTGAGAGGGGCCATATGCACTTGTAGACCATCACCCCCCCCCCTTAGCAAAGCGACGGTTTTAGAGGGGAGCTGGGCCCTCGTCCACCCTTACCTTCCTAAGTGCCGGTTTTTGGGGGTGGGGTGTGCTTATTTCTTTCTTTCTTTTTTCCTTTTTCATTGGTCTTTCTTGATTTAATAATACATTCTTGGACAATGCTTTTGATTTGGGTGATCTTGAGCCGACCCAAGAATTTCATCTGTATTGGCGCAATACGAATGCAACAAGCAGTTTGTTTTTAATTTTTTGGGGGACATATCTGCCTGGTAGGCCATCACCCCTCCTCCTCTATAGAAGTGCCGTTATTTGAGGGAGGGGCATATGCTCCTGTAGGCCATAACACCCCCTTGAAGACAGTAATTTTTATAAGGGGGTGGGCATATCTGACTGGCAGGCCATCACCCTCTCCCCCTACAGAAGTGCTGTTGTTTGAGGGGGAACCATATGTGCCTGTAGGCCATCACCCCCTTGAGAAGAGTCATATTTATTGGGGGGCCATCTGCCTGGTAGGCCATCGCTCCCATTAGCAAAGTGCTGGTTTTAGAGGGGGGGGCGAGCTGGGCCCTCGCCCCCCCTTACATAAGTGACAGATTTAGAGAGGGGCCACCTTTGATGTGCACCTCTGCTGCACAACTCTGCAACATCTTCCCTATGGTTGCATGTGCTTTAGCTCATTAAACTTTTGAGGGCAGTTTCATGCCCTGACTGACAAGAACATATACTTAATCTTAGCCAAAATGTCGAGAAGCATTTTGGATGCCTAGTTCACAGAATAAGACCTTTATGCTCTGGTCCTAAAGAAAGATAGGCAAGCGTACAAGATACGGTTAATATGTGAGCTGTACTGGGGCTTCACTGAGGGAGACGGTCAAAATATGCTAACTGCTTCATTGCATATAATGATGTTGATATTAATGTTGTGAGCTGGGAGGTGGTCAGATTTGACTGGGAATGAGTGAAAATTAATGTTATTAGTGTTAATAATGCTGTAAGAGCAAAAATAACCATTAAAATTACATGGTTTTAGTGATTTTAAGAACATTTTCGAAAAATACAGATCCAAAACGAAAACCAAAACATACATTTTTTTTTTTTCCAAAACCAATGAAAATTTAGAACCAAAACCAAAAGCAAAACATGGGGCTCGGGGCTCATCTCTAATTAGAAGCACTGAAAAAGTCTGAAACCATTGACAATTCTTTGAAAAATCCATGCTCCATGTCATATAAACAGTAAATTTAGGCAAAAACATGTGGATGTACACTTGATACACCAAAAAAAAGCAAGAAACCATACTAAATCTATTGAAAAGCCATAAACCATATTAGATACTATGCAAATTTCCAAAAACCAGATCCACAAAAACTTTACTATATGGTTTTTCAGGTTTTTTTTTTTTATATATATTAACTATACTTTACTTTTTCTGTCTTTTATCTTATCCCAGGGCGTGTACGCTTATAAGGACAAGAACAAAGACAAAAAGTAATTCTGTTTAAAGGTTAATGCACATAGAACAAATGGTCATGGAAAAAAGTCATTTTATCCAAGTATGAAAATGTTATGAGTATGGTAGTATGTAGCAACTAACCTCTACATATATTTTATATATTTTATCTAACTTATAATGATAAAACACTAAAAAGATGGAATCACCTTAGAAAAATACAGGGAAGGTACAGATGTTTCATACCATATACCAAATATAATGATAAATAACTAAAAAATGGGATCACTTTAAAAGTTATATTTCACATACGCAATGTTGTGTATCTACAGTATGAAGAGGTTAGTTGCTACACATTACCATACTCTAATCACGTCTAATGTAACATTTTCATAGTTTGGATCAGATTACCTGTTTTTCATTTGTTGTTTTGTGTGCCCTAACCTTTAAACTGATCTATTTTGTTCTCTCTGTTTGTTAATAGAAACCTTAGAAAAAGAAAACAAAGAAGGATTTTATTTGCAGTTGCACATCTCTACACCTTAATACTTAAAAAAAAAAACAATTTTTTTAAAATAATGCATTATTGCTGTAGTGATAATTAATTTAAAAACCAAGAAATATTAGAAACACTTAACAACATTATTAAACACATTGGGCCAACAAGTGCTTGTTACGTTACATCGCCTCCCAAACTGTACATTAACTTTTCAAAGCGTAAGTACTGACGTAAGTAATGGATTCACGTACGTATCGGCCTAACCTGGCCCATACTGTAAGATTTAATGCCTCCCTCCACCTCTAAAGCGTGTTTCCAAGTGTCGTCCGTAGTTACGCTGATGGTATGTATGTTCAGAGTTGCATGGCGTAACATCTGCCGCACGCATGCGCAGTAAGTATTTTTATATTAAAGAAAAATATAGACCATTCATTATACTGGACCAGATTCACAAATACGATTTTGCTTGTTTTTGCGTGCTTATTTTTAGGATCAAATTAACTGCGCATGCGTAGTAACTTTTCAATGCAAGTTACGTAGGATTTAGGCACGGAAAGATAGAAACATGGAAAGTGACGGCAGATAAGAGCCACATGGCCCATCCAGTCTGCCAGGTTGTTTATTTAAAACTATACTGACCCTAGACTCTATTTACCCTCAATTTAGTTTCAGATTTAGGATATCATTATATTTATCCCAAGCATGTTTAAACTGTTATACTGTGTTAGCCTCAACCACCTCAGATGGGAGTCTATTCCATTTATATACCAACCTTTCAGTGAAGTAATTTTTCCGCACATTTCCTCTAAATCTACCACCCTTTAAATGCATAACCCCGTGTTCTGTTACACCTCTTTCTTTGAAAAATGCCATTCTCTTCTAGCCGGTCATAACCCTTAATATATATACCCCCTCTCCCTTCTCTCCTCCAAGCTATACATGTTTAGTTCCTCTAGCCTTTCTTGGTATGTTTTGTGACACAGGCAATGTACCATTTTAGTTGCTCTTCTTTGCACAGTCTCTAATGTATTTATGTATTTCTGGAGATATGGCCTCCAGAACTGAACACAGTATTCTAGGTGAGGTCGTGCCAACGATCTATAAAGGGGCATCACTACTTCTCTCTTTCTGCTACTAACTCTCCCTATGCAACCTAGCATCTGACTTACTTTTCTCATTGCTTTGTTACATTGTTTGGCTACCTTTAAGTCACAGAAAATAATGACTCCCAGATCCCTTTCTGCCTCAGTAGTTTCTAATAAAGTGCTATTAAGGAGATATTGAGCTTTTGGGTTTTTGTGCCCCAAGAGCATGATTTTGAATTTTTTGGTATTAAACTGCAGTTGTCACACTCTTGACCATTCCTCCAGTCTACCTAGTTTATCCCTCATTTTGTGTACCCCTTCTGGCGTATCTACCCTGTTACATATCTTTGTGTCATCTTCATCTGGTTTCCCCTCGATACCACAGGCAATATCAGCTATAAAGATATTAAATAGCAATGGTCCAAGTACAGAACCCTGGGGTACTCCACTGGTTACCTTACCATCCCCAGAAGGGATTCCATTTACTACAACCCTCTGCTGTCTATCCTGTAACCAAGATTATATCCATGCAACTATCCTTAACTCCAATCCCAAAGTTTCCAGCTTATTTAATGGTCTGCGATGTGGCACAGTGTCAAAAACTTTACTAAAATCTAGATAAGCAATGTCTACAGCTCCAGAGAAAATATAACAAGTGCTAACAATATTTGGGATATCAGGGAAGGCTGAAGAAAAAAAGAATTACCTCTAAAAGGGGTTAAAACTGCGCAGGCTGGAGGTGTGTGTACACCTAAAACAATAGGGATATAGAGATATAGCCGCGGTGAAAAAACCCTCAATAGAGATAATATAACAATGCAAGTGGTATAAACTCAAAATAGCAGGTGATTCAAATTATAAAATAATTGTAATCTAAAATAACAATAAAAAAATACATAATGATAATATCTATACAAAAAATAATAGATAAATGCATAAAAAAATTTCACAAAAAGCTCCATGAATATTAGGCAATTAGTATTGGATGATGAATGTAAAACACAGCCCGCAGGAAGCCTCCCCTGGGGGTGAAGGGGGGCCTGAACGGTAAGTATTGCTACTACTGTGTAAATACTGGAGTCTTATAGATAATAAATTATGAATTCCACAGAAATTGATGTTGCCTCTGTATATAAATGGACAGTTTTCAACAATAGCTTACAATGTTGCCATATAGTAACTAAAATATACTGGTGGATATTTCCTCAAAGAGATCGTGTGATGAAATATAGCCAAGTTGGGAATGTGAGAGAGCTGATACCAGTCACTGTATGGTAAATTCACAAGGCATGGACACTTGACGGAGCTTCCAAAGTGCTGACAGACAGGGAGTGCTTCTCAATCCGCACTGAAGCCAAACTAGCGATTGATTGGCAGGAAAGGAGACGCCAAGCCGTCAGATACCAACACACGATAAAACAGAGGGTGAGTTCAGTGGACCGCTCAAGTCCGTGCCCAGTTAGAATAACTATAGAAACAGTCTTACCGGGAGTCCCTGGACCAAAGTCTTGTGCTGGCATGCAGTACAGGAGCAATGGATGCACTTTCCAATGAGGATAGCTCAAATTAAAGACAGTCCAGGAGCACGGTGATGCGGTCCAACAGCTGTGGAATGAAAAGCTAATTGCCTAATGAGTCAGAGCATGGGTCAGGCAAAGCGTTTCATCCCAGAATGGGACTTTCTCAAGCATGAAACAGCTTGCTTAGCTACACCTATTTATGTAAATCCATGTAGCATTTCAACTGTGGATTAATTGATAATCCAAATCCTTGCAATTAAAAGTGTATTAAATAACATATTTAGATTAAATGTTTTGTCATCTCACACAACATAAATATTATTACAAGTAAGAGTTTGGATGATCACAAATACATGAATGAAATTTGACCACTTGCATTGTAAAAAAAATATAATAAAAAAATATTTTCTATATATTTTATAAAAACAAAATTAGAAAACAACAAAATTAGAAAACTACATGATAATATAATTTTTTTGATTAATAATAATAAAAAAAAGCATAAGCAAAATATTGAGATGAAAATAAATACAAAAATACATAAGGTACATATATATAATGAAGGGTATATTGAAGAATATATATGTATATGAGTTGAAAGATGTATAAATGTATAACAGTAACGCTAAATAAAGATGGTTGCTAAATAGTGAAGAGATTCTATCATACAAAAATATTGAATATGAACATTGAATATGGGAAAAATAAATATAAAAATTAATATATATTAAAAAATTAATAATAAATAAAAATAAATAAATATAAATAATATAAAATATAATAAATATTTAAATTAACAATAAAAAAAAATTCATAATGGATGGTGGGTATAGATGTGGATATTAATAAAAATAAAAAATAATGAATAATATGAAACAAAATAAAAAATAAGTGAAAATAAATAAAAATACAAATAAGAATAAAAAAAATAAAATAAAGTGTCCATGAATTCTAGAGATTCATTTAACCCATCTGGTATTAATGTTTGGAGGTGGAAGATCCATTCCGTCTCTTTGTGACATAACTTTTTGAAACGGTCTCCTCCCCTAATAGTATGTTTAACATGATCAATCCCTAGAATAGATAGTGAATATGGTTTTTCGTCATGAAATTTTGAAAAATGACGGGATACACTATGTTTAGTGAATCCTTTTATTATATTCCTCCTATGTTCTCTACAATGTTCCTTCAGTGTGCGTGTAGTCCGGCCAACATATTGTAGGCCACATGCACACTGAAGGACATAGACAACATAGAAGGGCTCACAGTTAATAAAATTGGAAATGTCTTAAGATATACCAGTGATCTTTGATGTCACAGATGTTGCTCTATTTACCATGTATTTACAGGTAAGACATACATTAGGTCTATTGAGTAGCCACATTTCAACAGTGTGTTTGTGAGTATTAAGTAAATGACTAGGAGCCAGAATGGTTTTCAGAGATTGATTTTTTTCTGAAAACCACTCTGGGTCTGTCAGGAAGTAAAGGGCCCAAAAGTTTTTAAACATCTCAAAATTTCAAAATTATTACCAACAATATTTTTTTTATTTTTTGGGAACAGTTATTGAACTTTCTAATAAATAGCAAATCCTCTTTTTGTTCTACACCATTATATAAAGAGTGATTCCAATTTTTGGTCTTTTTCTTTTCTTTTTTATCAGCAGGGTTCTATCTTGAGACGAGATAGCTTCAGTAATTAAACTGTGAGGATAACCTCTTGTTGTAAATTCAGATCCCAAAAGTTGGGCCTGATTCAAAAAATCATCCGAAAGAGTACAATTCCTTCTCAATCTGCACATTTGGCTCTTGGGGATGTTGTCCAACCAGGGTTTATAATGACCGCTGGTGGAGTGTAAATAGTTACACATATCTACAGTTTTCTTAAAAAATTTTGTGAGTATTTGTGACCCATCAGAAAAAATAGTGATATCTAGATAATCAATGTGACCAGAGTGAATATGAGAAGTGAATTTGAGATTAAATGAGTTTGTGTTCAAAAATGAAATAAATTCAGAAGCTAAAGAGAGACCCCCATCCCAAATAAAAATAAGATCGTCTATGTAATAGACGGCCATAGAACACTAGGTTCGCGCTATAGGGACCTTCCCAGATGTATACATTTTCAAATTCCGCCATATATAAATTTGCAAAACTGGGCGCGAACCTAGTGCCCATGGCCGTTCGATGAGGCTGCAAATAAAAAACACCATTAAAAAGAAAATAATTATGTGCCAAAATAAAAGTGATAGAATCCGTAATAAAAGCATGCAGTCTCTCAGAGACACCAACATCAGCAGACAAGAATTTGGAAACAATTCGAACACCTTTATCATGGGGGATGTTTGTGTAAAGGGATGATACATCCAAAGTAATAAATAAATACTGAGGTTCCCATTTAATGTGGGACAGTTTATTAATAAGATGAACAGTGTCTCTGATGTAGGCTCTCTGAGAGACTACGTGCTTCTGAAGAAAGTGATCTACAAAAAAAGATAAATTGGAAGTTAACGACCCAACACCAGAAATAATAGGACGACCAGGTGAATCAGAAAGTGACTTGTGAATTTTTGGAAGTAAATAGAGTACGGGCCGATCCAGGATCAGGGCTAAAAAGCCGATCTTACGCTTACGCCCGCCATCCTAGATCGGCGTGGCGTACCTCTGGATCAGGCCCTATGTGTGGTTGGAGAAAGTGATCTACAAAAAAAGATAAATTAGACATGAGAGAACCATTACCCGAAATGATAGGACGACCCGGTGGATTAGTGAGGGATTTGTGAATGTAAAAGATAAGATACGCTGTGCTTTAGTAAGCACAGCGCATCGGCGTACCTCTGGATCAGGCCCTATGTGTGGTTGGAGAAAGTGATCTACAAAAAAAGATAAATTAGACATGAGAGAACCATTACCCGAAATGATAGGACGACCCGGTGGATTAGTGAGGGATTTGTGAATTTTAGGTAAAAGATATAATATAGGAGTGACCGGAAAATGAGTGAATAAAAAGTGATATTCATCCCGGGAGATGATTTCATCCCCAAGAGCCAAAGACAGATCTAATTCCAATTCATGTAAGAATTTAGTGGTGGGATCCCCATCCAATTTTTGATAGTAGAAGGAATCATTCAGCTGACTAAGAGCTTCAGAAACATAATTTTTTCTTGTCATTAGAATGATACCCCCACCCTTGTCAGCAGATTTGATGACAAGGGAGGGGTCGCTCTTTAAAGATTTTAAAGCTAATTTCTCTGAAAAAGACAGATTGCTATTAGATGGACCATGTTTTTTATCACATCATTTTCTAAATTCATCCATAGTCTTTTTGTAAAAGATTTGAATAGGCATACTTTTATGGCTGACACGAAAAAAATTAGATTTATTCCTGAACATCGATCTATCAACTCTATGACTGACATCAGGCCTGATCCAGAGCTACGAAATTTCGCACGGCGGGCGAATGCGTACGTTCGACCGTGCGAATAAACATGCACGCCCCTAACACTCCCATAGTAAAGTACCTGCTTACGCCGGCTATACCCTACACTGGGTACTACCGTCGGCCGTACAAATTTTCGCACATAATACGCTGAGCGTACGGGCTTAGCACGCCCATACTGTACAATTTAAATGGCTATCCCCGCCTCCCTGTAGTAAAACGAGCGCCCAGGCGACCGTCGTACTGAACGCACGCCCCTCGAGCGAAAAATTCGCACACCATACGACCGCTATACGCTCATGTCATCCAGCCGACCGGAAGCTGTCATACTGGGCATGCGCAGTGCGAATTTTCGTACGAAAATACGCAAAAAACCGTCGTACCCTCGCTCGAAATCGGCCAATTTCGTAGCTCTGGATCAGGCCCATCATTATTAATATTGAAAATATATTTGGCATCATGGTATTGTATATCTGCTGAATTAACTAGTTGTAATTCTTCTAGAATTTTGATACATTCTACTTCATCCTGATCTAACAATATAGGATGGGCATCACATATATTTTCCTTACAAAGTTTTTTATTTGAAAAATATCTTTTTCTGCACAATACCCGTACAAACCGATTTAACTCAACAAAGAGGTCATACAAATTGGTGCCGGTATCTGGGGCAAAATTAAGCCCTTTGGAAAGAAGATTAATTTCCAAAGGAGTTAATATTTTGTCCGTTAGATTAAAGATGGCTTTTTTGGAAGTGTCACAAACTATCGTATTATTCTTTTTGGTTCTGACTCCCCCTCTTTTGCCTTGTACTCTCTGTGTCTTTTGTAAGAGCTTTGTGAGAGGAGTTTGTAAGGATTGAACAATGGTATCTCTACCCTCCTCACATTCTCTAAAAAAGTGTCTGCCACAGGAGATTTAGCACAAGCTGTTGCATAGAGCTGGGTGTTTTTAGGCCTAGTGGATTCTTCCATCCTAGGTGGAGAGTCATGTATCACATCACTCCCACCATACAATTCCTGGTGTGCCAACACCACAGAACTATTTGGTCTAATATATTTAGGGGAAGGAATTTTCACACTAGTATCCCTTTCATTTGGCAAGCAATTCTTTTGTGTACTGAATTCCTTGGGATGCTCTTTGGATTTATTAGTTATATTTATAGATTGATTCTTCATTTTTCCATCAAAAATCTTTTTGGTCTGTTTTACATACTGTGAACCACCTTTAGATGTCTGATTATTGGGGTTGTTATTTATTACATTATTTTTAGTTCCTCCTTGTTGATAATTTTTGACACCTTTTTTCCGATAACTTCTTACCTAATCATGGGTATAATCATATTGATCTATTTGAAACTTTTCTATTTTGGTGTCTCTAATATTATTTTCAAATTTTTAAATATAATCGTTCAATAATGAATCTCTTTCTTTAAATTCTGATGTATCCTGTTTACCCTTCAATTTTTCTTTCATTAATTAAATATCTTTCAACACGTTTTGTAATTTTTGCTCTCTAGAATTAATAAGCAATTTCATTAAAGAGTCTGAACATGAGTCCAGAATATTAGTCCAGTCTTTATGTAATTCTAGTTCTTTCATAATAACCAGTGCTTTAAAAATACAAAGACCTCTAGGGACAGTTTTAGTTTCCAAATATTTGTTCAGAAACACAATGTCCCAGTCATCTGTCTTTGAGTCATCTCCCGGGAATATCACTTTTTATTCACTCGTTTTCCAGTTACTCCTATATTATATCTTTTACCTAAAACTCACAAATCCCTCACTAATTCACTAGGTCGTCCTATCATTTTGGATATTGGTTCTCTCACATCTAATTTATCTTTTTTTGTAGATCTCTATTCATCTAATCAATAAATTATCTACCATTTCATGGAAATCACATTATATTTTCATTACTCTTGATGTCTCCTCATTGTATACCAACATTCCCCATGTGGGTGGCACCAGTGTTATTGACAATGTTTGGTCCCGTGATAGTGGTATCTCTGAGAGGCTACATGCATTAATCACTCATTCTATTTCCTTTATTCTTTCTCACAATTATTATTTTATTTACATCGTCATGGGACGCCCATGTTCACCAGATTTGCGCCGAGCTTCATCAATCTATATATGGCTGAATTTGAAGATCAATACATCTGGGGTGGCGCCTATGGTGCAAATCTGGTGCTCTATGGCCATTATATCGACGATTTGTTTATTATTTGGGATGATGGATTTGAGTTGGCTTCTGAATTTGTCACTTATTTGAACACTAATTATTTTAATCTTAAGTTTACATCTCAGATGCACTCCAACACTATGAATTTTTTTAGACATCTCTATTTTTTCAGATGGTCACAATATTTTAACTGAAAATTATCGAAAATTGGTAGACACTAGTAATTCCCTTCACTACACTAGCAGTCACTATAAACCCTGGTTGGACAACATCCCCAAGAGCCAAATGTGCAGATTGAGAAGGAATTGTACTCTTTCGGATGATTTTTTGAATCAGGCCCAACTTTTGGGATCTGAATTCACAACAAGAGGTTATCCTCACAGTTTAATTACTGAAGCTATCTCATTTGCAGAGTCTCAAGTTAGAACCCTGCTGATACAAGAGACAGATCATAAAAAAAGAAAAGAAAAGGACCAAAAATTGGAATAACACTTTATATAATGGTGTAGAACAAAAAGAGGATATGCTATTTATTAGCAAGTTCAATAACTGTTCTCAAAAAATAAAAAATATTGTTGGTAAATTTTGAGATGTGACAAAGTTTTAGGCCCTTTACTTCCTGATAGACCCAGAGTGGTTTTCAAAAAAAATCAATCTCTGAAAACCATTCTGGCTCCTAGTCATTTACCGGATAATACTAGCAAACACACTGTTGAAACGTGTCTACCCAATAGACCTAATGGGAATTATAAATGTAATAGACCAGTTTGCCTTACCTATAAATTCATGGTAAATAGAGCAACATCTGTGACATCAAAGATCACTGGTATATCTTATGACATTTCCAATTTTATTAACTGTGAGTCCTCCTATGTTGTTTATGTCCTTCAGTGTGCGTGTGGCCTATAATATGTGGGCCAGACTACACACACACACTGAAGGAATGTTGTAGAGAACATAGGAGGAATATAATAAATGGATTCACTAAATATAGTGCATCCCGTCATTTTTCAGAATTTCCTGATAAAAAACCAGATTCACTATATATTCTAGGGATTGATCATGTTAAACATATTAATAGGGGAGGAGACCGTTTCAAAAAGTTATGTCACAAAGAGACAGAATGGATCTTCCGCCTCCAAACAATAATACCAGATGGGTTAAATTAATCTCTAGAATCTCCTCCATTTTTCTTTTATTCTTATTTGTATTTTTATTTCTTTTCACTATTATCTCTTATTTTGTTTCATATTATTCATTATTTTTTTTATTGATATCCACATCTATACTCATCATCCATTTAGAATTTTAAATTTTTTCGTATTAATTTTAATATTAATTATATTTCATATTTTTTATTTTTTATATTTATTTATTTTTATTTATTTTTATTTATTGTTTTTTTATTTTATATTTATTTTTATGTTTATTTTTCCCATATTTAATGTTCATATTCATTATTTTTGTATGATAGAATCTTTTCAATATTTATTGTTTATATCTAACCATCTTTATTTAGTGTTACTATTATACATTATCTTTCAACTCATATACATATATATTCTTCAATATACCCTTCATTATATATATGTACCTTATGTATTTTGTATTTTTGTATTTATTTTCATCTCAATATTTTGATTATGCTTTTTTTATTATTATCATGTGTGTGTATATATGTATAACTCTATATGTCTACACATCATGTTGTTTTCTAATTTTGTTGTTATAAAATATATAGAAAATATTTTTTTATTATATATATTTTTTTACAATGCAAGTGGTCAAATTTCATTCATGTATTTTTGATCATCCAACCTCTTACTTAATAATAATAATTATTATTTATTATTTATGTTGTGTTAGATGACAAAACATTTTATCTAAATATGTTATTTAATACACTTTTAATTGCAGGGATTTGGATTATCAATTAATCCGCAGCTGACATGCTACATGTATTTACATAAATAGGTGTAGCTAAACAAGCTGTTTCATGCTTGAGAAAGTCTCATTCTGGGATGAAATGCGTTGCATGACCCCCTGCTCTGACTTCCGCTCATTAAGCAAACAGCTTTTCATTCCACAGTTGTTGGACCGCAGCACCGCGTTCTCGGACTGTCTCCATTTTGAGCTATCCTTATTGGAAAGTGCATCCATTGCTCCTGTACCGCATGCCAGCACAAGACTTTGGTCCGGGGACACTCGTTAAGACTGTTTCTATACTTATTCTAACTGGCCACGGACTTGAACGATCCACTGAATTCATCCTCTGTTTTATCGTGTGTTGGTATCTGGCGGCTTGGCTTCTCCTTTCCTGCCAAACCCGCTTCAGTGCGGGTTAAGAAGCACTTCCCGTCTGTCAGCACTTTGGAAGCTCCATCAAGTGTCCATGCCTTGTGAATTTACCATACAGTGACTGGTATCAGCTCTCTCACATTTTCAACTTGGCTATATTTCATCACACAATCTCTTTGAGGAAATATCCACCAATATATTAGCAGCAATCATTAGTTACTATATGGCAATATTGTAAGCTATTGTTGAAAACTGTCCATTTATATACAGAGGCAACATCAAAATTCTGTGGAATTCGTTGTTTATTATCTATAGGACTCCAGCATTTACACAGTGGTAGCAATACTTATTGTTCAGGCCCCCCTTTACCCCCAGGGGAGGCTCCCTGCAGGCTGTGTTTTACATTCATTATCCATTACTAATTGCCTAATATTCATGGAGATTTTTGTGACATTTTTTTATGCATTTATTTATTATTTTTTGTATTGATATTGTCATTGTGTGTTTTTTTTATTGTTATTTTAGATTAAAATTACTTTATAATTTGAATCACCTGCTATTTTGAGTTTATACCACTTGCATTGTTATATTATATCTATTGAGGGTTTTTTTAGCGCGGCAAAATCTCTATATCCCCATGTCTACAGCTCCCCTTTATCTAATATTTTACTGACCCATTAAAAAAATTCGATAAGATTTGTTTGACATGATCTTCCCCCAGTGAATCCATGCTGCTTAGGTTCCTGTAAGTTACTAGATTTAAGATACTGTACAATTTGTTCCTTTGACAGTGTTTCCATTACTTTCCCTGCTATTAATGTTAGACTCACTGGTAAGTAGTTTGTCGCTTCTTCTCTACTGCCACTTTTATGCAGAAGGACCACATTTGCTGTTTTCCAGTCCTCTGGAATCACCCTAGTAAACAGTGAATAATTCAGTTAATGGTTTTGCCATCACCTCTCTAAGCTCTTTTAGTATCCTAGGATGTATCCCATCTGGCTCCTTTGATTTGTCTACTTTCAGCTTTGAACGTTCTTTTAATATCTGCTCCTCAGTGAAAGCAGTAGTAATTGCCTTCTTTGTATTAATAGTCTTACCATTTAAAAGTGGTCCCTTCCCCTCTCTTTTTTGTGTGAATATTGAACAGAAATACTTGTTAAGATGATCTGCCACAGCCCTTCCACCCTAAACAAGACTCCCACTCTCAGTTTTGAGCCTTAATACACCCTCTCTTTAAGACCGCATATACACAATCTACGTTGCAACAAGTAACGTAGATTACGTTACAAAAATACTGCGCGTGCGCAGTAGAACATATCAGAAAACTCTGTATACGGCCCAATATTAGCAAATGTAATTATCATGAAAATTAATAAATAAACGTTTCAAAAATTGGAAAGAGGAAGGGATAGTGGATTAACAGAGAAACACAGTCACTGCATGTAATCTATGGAATAAGTGATACCATTGAGGAGCAGAATCATCAGCCAAATAACCGATCATGGGCCTATGCTTAAACCAATCCCACTTACCCTATCACCCAGTTAACCTCACGGAGGTGCTTCACCCTTCAGGGTCCATGGATTCCCTTACCTGTGCTAATGAGAGGAGGGAGTGGAGAGGAGAGCGGCGTGGAGCACTACATTAGGTCACCATGTTTTCGCAGCTGGTACCATGATTTTTGACCTATGTATCATAATTTTTTCTACTTATTATTTAAAGTCAGAAACTTGCCATCCTAGACTGTAGGGTGTGGGTCCCCGCTTAGAAAATGCGAATT